>JAOXYA010047613.1:0-12338 GCA_028565675.1 Sorex palustris | reverse complement strand
AAAGTTTTATTTTTGCTTTTTGGGTCACACCCGGCGATGCACAGAGGTTATTCCTGGCTCATGCACTCAGGAATTACCCCTGGTGGTGCCGGGGGACCATATGGGTTGCTGGGAATCGAACCCGGGTCGACCGCGTGCAAGGCGAATGCCCTCCCCGCTGTGCTATCGCTCCAACCTCAAGGTTGTTACTCTTGGCTCTGCTCTCAGGAATGAATCCTGGCAGTGTCGGGGGGACCATACTGGATTATGGGGGGTGGAGATCGAACCTGGGCTGAGCATGCGAAGGCAAACGTCCCACCCACCATTCTATGGCTCCAGCCCCTCGCTCGCACTCCTGCCCCCATTTTCTCCCTCAGTGAATACCCGGGGCCCTGACACAGTGCTCGCGCTCCTCTGTCCCTGTGACAAGGCAGAAGCGAGCGCTGGCTCCTCCTCGTCCTCCTCCTCCTCGCTGGTTTTCACACGTCACTGAACGCCTCAGAAAGAAAGGGAAGTTATGATCAGGAGACCCTGAGACCCCTCACTCCTGTGCTCTGGGGGCGTGAGAGCCACCCACACCTGACTGACTTGGGGTGAGACCCCGGCAGCCCCCCTTTCTTCTTTCCCTTCATTTGTCACAGCTGCCGCCTGGGGCTTGCCCCGGTTCCTGGAACAGCCCTTTCCAGAAGGGGCGGACAGGGGCGGAGGCTCCTGAGCTCTTGCAAAACGCACCTGGGTTCCTGGTAACGGGGAGGAAGGCCCGGGGTGACGGCAGCCCCTGTGTGAGGTGGGTCTCCCCTCCTGCCCCCCTTCCTCAGCTGTCGCTCCTCTGTGTCGTGTTTAAGTCTCATCTGTCCTGACCCGTGGGTTTTTGTTCTGTTTCGCTTTGGTTTTGCTTGGGGGCCGCACCCAGCGGTGTTCAGTGCTCTGCATTCAGGGGTCACTCCTGGCGGGCTCAGGGGACCCTATGGTGCCCGCCCTGCGCCCCATCCCACGTCCCAGCCTGACCCGGCTGTGTTCCTGGAGGTCCCCAGCACCTCACGTATGGCCCTAGTAGCGCCAGCATTGCAGGGGGTCCGCTGGCTCCCAGCACCGAGGACCCAACCGCCAAGTCCTCGGACCCTCACACTGAACCGGCTGACTGCAACGTCCAAGAATGGCTAGGGGAGGCCCCGTGCCCCCCACCTCCCCAGATAGCCCGCGGCTTGAGTCTTTCTACCTCCAGGGGCTGTGTCGAGGAGGTCAGAGCAGCTGATCAGCAGGGGGCGTTGCTCAGGCGCCAGGACCTGTGGGCGCCCGGAGGCTGCCCCCATGGCACTGGTCACTATCATCCGAGCCAAGGTGGCCTGTCCCCGGGAGACAGACTGGCAGCATGCAGGGAGGTGGAACCCAGAGGGCACCCCCAGCCTCTGGCCAGAGGGAAAAGCAAGTCACAGAGGACCTGCGGGGACAGAGGCGGAGCCTTGGGGATGTCCAGCATGAGGGGCTGGTGCCAGGGTCCGCACAGAGCCGGCCGGGAGCAATGGGAGGACAGGCTGTGAAGGACAGACCCTGCAGCAGGCTGGGCCCCCGTGACCGCGGGTGGCACCGAGCGAGGGGAGACCTTGATTCCCAGTGGGGGCAGCGTTGGGCGCAGGGAAGGGGCTCTCGTGCTGGACACTCCGTCTATTGCAGTTCTCATGGGTCTGAGTGGAGGCCGAGAGGTAGGACAGTGAGCCGGGCACTTTCCTTGCACGTGGCTGACCCAGGGCTGGTCCCGGCACCCACGGGGTCCCCTCAGCACTGCTCCCAGGTACTGAGCACAGAACCAGGAGTAACCGACACAACTGGGTGTGGCCCAATGCCGCCTCCCCCTCCCCAAGCCAAAAAACAGACTTGAAATAACCCCGGGGCAAATGTAAAGATTCAACCAGGTGGGGCCGAGGGGGGGGGTTATTCTCTGTCCCTTGTCTCTGCCTCTCCCCTGTAGCATTTGATGATAACACATGGAGTTTCCATTCCACTCAGGATTCACGGAAAAGCTTTTTACGGCCGCCCTGACTCATGGCGTGTGTGTATTGCAGTGGGCCCCCGAGAAGGCCCCCCGGGACAGTCCGCACAGAGCCGGGATCTGGAATAATCCAGCGTGGAGCTGGAATCCAGAGTGATCCAGCACAGATCTGGGATCCAGAGTAACCCAGTGCGGAGCCAGGATCCGGAGTGATCCAGCACAGAGCTGGGATCTGGAGTGGTCCATCACAGAGCTGAGACCTGGGACAGTCCAGCACAGAGGACACTGCTTACGGCGCTGGGTGTGTCCAGACTTTCAGGCCCAGGGTGGGCTGGGGGTGCGGCCACTGAGGGCGTGTCATGGGCCCGCAAGAATGGGCAGCTCCGGGACCAGCTGGCCGAGGTCCCTGGGGCCGGGACTCCGTGCATGAACAGGCCCTGCAGACCCATGGACACCGGGCTTCCTGGGACCTGGTAGCGGTCAGGGGCTGCGTCCCCTCCTGGCCCTTCCCAGCTGGCGGGACGCTGACCGGGAAGTGTCCTCGTCAGGAGCACCCGAAGGCCCTCACCGGCGTGGCCGGGTCCTCCACTTCTGTGTGTTTTGTGGCTGGTCTGGGCAGGTGGTGGCGTCCACGGAGCCGCGGCCCGTCCTGCCTGGATGTTCCTCTGGTTTGAGTTTGGGTGGGTTTGTCTACTTGGGGGCCACACCTGGTCATGCTCAGGGCTTGTTCCTGGCTCTGCACTCAGGGGTCGCTCCTGGGGGGCTCAAGGGACCATCTGGGGAGCAGGGATCCGACCTGGGTCGGCAGTGGGCAGGGCGGATACTCCATGCCCCGTCTCGTTTCTCCTGCCCTAGACACTTCTTGGTGAGTAGCAGAAACTCCTTTCTCCAGAGGACGGCAGGCACCCAACTGTCTCTCAGTGCCACCTGCTCCCCTCGGCCTCGCGTGTCTGTGGGAGTCACCAGTGTCCTGTGTCAGGTTGTGGGCGGAGCAGGGCAGCAGGACGTATCTGCAGCGTGGTGTGTCAAGGACACGGTCGGGGACAGTCGTCAGGAGAGGCCCCGAGTGTCCCCCCGCCCTGTCCCGGCACCCCAGAGGGAGGACAAAGGTTCTCAGTGGGGACAGAGTTCAGCTGTGGGAAGATAGAAAGTTCTGGAATGGAGGGCTGAACAGGGTCGGAAGTAGTGGCCTTTATCGACATGCCTCTCGGATGGAGAAAATTGTAGGCTCCTCCCTGAGGAGCAGAAAGTTCTGGATGGTTCTGAGCTGGGCCTGGAGCCTTCTCCCTGCCAAGCCGTGGGGCCTGAGGGAGCCTCCCCACTCACCCTCGGGGGCACTCAAGGTTGGCCCGGACCCGCAAGTGCGACCTTGGGGTGGGCACCGGACAGCAGAGAGGAGGTGGCCGCAGTGACCTCCGGGGGTCCACAGGGAGGCCCGGGCTGGCCTGGGGGAGGAGAGAGCCGAGCCCCGCACGGCCGGTCTCCACGGCCAGGGGGTTCTGCCCCCCAGGGCCGCTCCCTGGTCTACAGTGCAGGGAGAGGACAGAGGCCTCAGGAGACGCTGCACAGGCCCATCGGGGCCTCCCGATTCTCAGAAGCTGCTGGGCGCGGCCGGGCTGGCAAAAGGCTTTTCTTGCACAACCCGTAACCAGCTTCTAGGGAGGAGATGACACGTGGCACCCGGCCCCGCCCACAGCCACACCGTGACCCCACAGCCACGACCCTCGGCCCAGGAACCCCCGCAGTGGACAGGGCTGGGGGCAGAGCATCCCCTGCTAGCCGACACTCCCCCACTCCTCACACCCCCGGGCACGGGGCACCACACTCTGTCCTTTTATGCAGCACCTGCATGGCCCTCTGGGAGGGGCTCAGCCCGCAGTGTCCAGTGCCTGGTGCTGCAGGGAGATCCATGGGGGGCTCCTCCCCCAAGCTCCTGCACCCCGGCACCTCTGTCATTCCTCAGGGCTCTGGGGTCCCCACATTCCCCGGGTGACCAGGACCCCTGGTCAGGTGACAGTCTGGGGCTGTCCCTGCTCTGGGGTGTACAGCTGGACCCCTGACGTCCCCTGGGGGTCAGCAGCAGAACTGGGTCCCGTGTCATTCCCCACAGGGGGACACCCCTATCTCCTGAGCACGTGGTGGGAGTGGGAGAGGCCAGGCGTGGCCAGAAGGGGGCGCTCTAGAGCGGTCCCAGGAAACTGGGCCTCTGGGCTCCCAGCTGGGCCTTGGGGTCTCCAGCCAGGACAGGAAGACCGAGGCCCTCGGAAAACAGCCGCCCCCAGACTAGGAGGGGCTGGAGACAGACAGAACCGGGGCTTTCAGGCCTCTCTGTGTGTCTCTGTCTCTGTCTCTGCCTGACTGTGTCTCTGTCACTCTCTGTCTCTCTGTCACTACTCTGTCTCTGTCTGTCTCTGTCTATCTCTGTCTATCTCTGTCTCTGTCTCTGTCTCTCCGTCTCTGTCTCTCCCTCTCCTTCCCTCCCCGCCATTTTCAGCTGAGGACAGGAATAGGGATGAATATTCTGGTTCCACCACTTGCTAATGACAGGCTCGAGAAATGTTAATTAATTAGCCTTTCTGAGCCTCGTGTCTTTCCTTTGTAAAATGGGATGTGACTTTTGTTTCACTGACTTGTTGTTTTAAGAGCAGCGTCTATCCAAACAGAGTGTTTGTTTCATTGTTCCGCCCTTTCAGAACCGACTGCATACAGGCCAACACTCACTTCATAGATGAAATAATTCCATCATCACCAAACTGGACAAGGGGCGAGGCAAGCCTTTCGCATTGCTACCGGCGTCCAGGTCACGGCAACTCACTGGGGAGCATGATTATGTGTATATGGGTGTCTACACTCACGTATGCACATGCATTTGCGTTATCATGTCATATCATATATGAGGTTTGCAAAAAGGATTTCTAAGAGAAAAAAATAGGGACAGTCAAAAACTGCTGTGATTTAAATACTCCTGACTCAGCAGGTGGGAGTATCAATTAAGGCATTTCTGAGGTGCGTTTTATTATCTTGAGTCTTAGGATCCTTAAATATTTTGATCACTTCCAGAAACTTGTCCTTAAGAACATATTAGAACTTAACTTGTTCTGAGGAGTTTATGACAGCCATTTTTCATAAGCTCAAACTTGGGAAACTGCCCACATGTCTAACAACAAGAGAGAAGGTGAGGAAATCTCTGGAAAGGGAGTCAGGAGGTGAGAATCAGGAGGCCGATTTGCAGGCGGGCGGGGGCCTTCTCAGCCCCGAGGAGCGTGTGTGTGGCAAAAGCCGGCCCAGGACGGAGACCAGAGGTGACGCTTCTCCTTAGTTGTTTGACATTTTAAAATTTCACAAGGTTACTTTTGTCAGAAAAAAAATAATAACACCATAGGAACAAAAACAGAGACTGGGAGAGAGGTTAAGAGAGTGAGAGTGCCCCCCTGGCTGCTGCAAGCCTCCTCTGGGTCTGCGGCTCCTGACGGGGCACGGGGGCGCGCTCTGACGGGCCAGCTGCCTGCCCGGACAGAGATAAGGAGAGAGCAGGGCGGGGGTCGCACTCTGATGATCATCAGTGTCTGCCCCCACCCCAGCTGAGAGAGGGACCAGGGCATGCCCCCCCCCCCATGTCTCCCACAGCTCTGTGCTAGTGACCTGCCTACGGTCACCCTCCCCTTCCGGATCCTGACTGTGGATATTCTCCAGCCCTTGAGCTGCCTTTGGGGGGTCCAGGAAAGTCTGAGATGCCCATGGAGCCATCGTGACGCCAAGGAGCCCCCAGCATACTATATCCTGGTGGGCCCTCGAGGGCAGGGCTCCCGGGCAAACGTCCAGATTCCAGGAGACCCGCTGGAGAGGCGAGGTGCCAGCCTGGCACGTGGCCCACTCAGGTTCGGTCTCTGGCACCCTAGAAGGTCCCCTGAGGCCCCTCAGGACGAATTAATTCCTGAGCGCAGAGCCAGGAATGACCCCTGAACATCAGGAGGTGAGGCCCCCACAAGGTGACCCACCGGACAGCCGGACAGGACAGGGGAGGGCTGAGGTGGGGGTGTCCTGAGGACACACGGAGGAGGAAGAGGGAGGGGCGCAGAGGGGAGGGTGCAGAAGGCGAGGGGGGCAGTCAGGGTTCCTTCTGTTGGGAGGATAGTTCTATTCTCGCTCTCCGTGAACAGAAGTGGCAAGTGTCTTCTGGGGATGGGATGGTGTACAATCCAGGGACGTACACACGCATGTACACCTCAAACATGCACACACAGGCTCACATACATGCACACACCTCAAGCATGCACACGCAGGCACCCACAGACACATGTGGGTACACACAGGCGTGTCTGCAGGCACACACGCATGTATAGACGCTCACCCATGTGCACACGCAGAGACACACACAGGCACACACTCAGCCCACACCGGCACGCACACCCCGTGGAGGCCTGACATGCGAGACCTGTGCCCACGCCACACGGGTGCCCACGGGGCGCTGAGGATGCGGGAGCCCGTAATTACCGCCCAAGGGAAGCGCAAGGTGCAGCTTTCCCGGTTGCTTTCTCCCTGGGAACGTGCTGCAGGATTGCAGCAGTCGGGGCTACCTCACTGCAAGCAGGAAAAACTCAAACCAGCTTGTGTTGGCATTGGTGGTGGGTCAGTGGCCTGGGAGCGTGAGGACCAGAGGCCTCAGAACGGGGGTCTGCGGGGTTGGCGGCCGCAGGGGTGGGGTCCCTCTGGAATCCTGTCTGCGGGCCTGGCTGGACGCTGTCGGGGCCTGCCCGGCCTCGGGCTGGGCGCTGGGTCCAGCCAGCCTGGACGCTGCTTAGACAAGGTGAAGTCAGGACTTGGCCAGGGTCCACCAAAGGTGACTATTGCCAGAAGCCGCGAACACAGGAGAAGGTGGGAGGGGCCCAAGACCACAGACCCCAGGAGGCCCCCTGGAGGGCGGCTGGCGGGCAGGCCTCGGGTGCAGAGGAGGGTCCTGGCCGCCGAGATTGCTGCCTTCTCTGTATCCACACACCCACCCTCCGCCCAGGGCTCGCCTGGAGCCGGGGACGCTGCTGGGGAGACTCTCGTTAAGGAACGACCGTCAGCTCCGCGCCTGCCTTTCTGTGGCCTGTGGTGGCAGCCCCCGTGAGCACCTTCCCCGGCCCCTGAAACGGGCCTTGCTGGGCAGTTGGTTGGGGTCCCACCGGGTGCTGCTGCCACTCGGGGCTCAGAGGCTCAAACTGAGCAGAGCGTTTGTGCCCCCTGTGGGGCTGCCGCCCCGTGCTGACGGGCTTGTTTTTAGTTAGGATTTCCTTGGCTCACCGGCTCACTGTCGGCTTCCAAGGCTGGGGATGGCGACGACAGAGAGCAGCCCCCACCTCCCTGTGTGCGGCCCCCTCCCCCAGCCCCGGCCGCAGTCCTGGAGCTGAGCCCACGTCGGACAGGCCTCGTCTTCCCTCCCGCCCCGCCCTCTCTCCTGGTCGCCCCTCAGTCATCTTTTTTCTTTTTCTTTTTGGGTCACACCTGGTGATGCTCAGGGGTTCCTCCTGGCTCTGCACTCAGGAATCACTCCTGGCGGTGCTCTGGGGACCCTATGGGTTGCTGGGAATCGAACCCGGGTCGGCCGCGTGCAAGGCAAACGCCCTGCCTGCTGTGTTATTGCTCCGGCCCCTGCCCCTCAGTCATCTTTGACTCACTTTGGTTGCTTTGCTTGTGGTTCGCTTTGGTTATCCTCTACACCTGAGGGGGAACCATCTGGAATGTGTCTTGCACTTCCTGCCTCCCAGGAGTCACACCCCAACCCGGCCCAAGGGGTGCAGCGGGCTGTGTCCAGGGCGGAGCGGCTGGGTGCATGCGTGTCCTGTCCTGTCCCTCTTCTGCCCACGCCGGTGGCCAGGATGTAATGCTCGTGTCCAGAGCTGCCGTGCAGACAGGATTGTCTGTCTTCCTCATTTCCTCTTCTGGATTTGGGCCCCCCTCCCTGCAGTGCTCCTGGCTCTGTGCTCGGGAGCGTCCACCTCCAGGACCCCCCAGATTGCTCTTTTAGGTGGAGGGATGTTGGGTTGGGCCACGCCTGGCGGTGCTCAGGGGTCACGCCTGGCAGGACTTGGGGGGACCTTGTGGTGCTGGGGATCGAACCCAGGTTGTCTGCGTGCCAGACGAGCGCCCGCCCCGCCAAGTTCTCTCTGCCCAGGTCGCTTGGCGAATGAGTTTCCAAATCTTTGGCTGAGAGCCGACAGGGGTCAGACCGGGCACCGTTGCTTCTGCATCGAGTCTTTCTGGGACGCTCTGTGCTGTGTCCCACAGCTGCTGTGCCGTCACGCCCTGGCCGACTCCCTTCCCCATCACTTGCTAAAGAAGCGGGACAGAGGTGGACCAGGCCACTGGACAAGCACGGCAGTGGGCGGCCTCTTCCTTCCCACTGTGCTGAGGCCCGTCTCCCAGCCAAAGTCCTCCGGGGCCTTTCCTGGACTGAAAACCCAGTGGGTCTCCAGGAGCCCCCGCAGGACACGCGGGCAGGAACCGGCCCCCCCACGCCTGCTCCAGACCACGTCACTCAGCCCTCCTGGTCCCTCTAAGGAGGCCCTGGGCTCCCCCGCGCCTGCCCATCCTCACAGCCCCCGAGTCAGGATTCCTTAGGCAATCCACGGAGGTGGCAACGGGAAAGAAATAAACAAAACTGTCTCTGAGCAGGTGAGTGGAGGTTACCGTGGAAAGGGCCCAAGGACAGACTGCAGGCGGCGAAAAACTGACCCCAGACTGCCCTTGGCCAAGACAAACAGGCCCGACACCCTCACCGCAGCCTTCCACAAACACTTGATTGTTCAATATTTAACAAATCCACCTCTCGGGAAAGCTTTCATTCCCCCAAGGAAACTTACCCAGAAAAATATTTTTTTACAGTCAGTTTGGTGATCTTAATCGAATTGGGGAAACTTGCTCCCAGGTCAGGATGAAGTATGAGCAAGACCACCGCAGTTTACGGTTTCAGGGGGATGTGACATCCCAGGGGGACCATCACCCCAACTGGGGCCATAACCCACCAGAGCCATAACCCACCAGGGCCAGAACGTATCTGAACCATGACCCACCTGGGCCACAACCCACCTGGCCATAACCCACCTGGCCATGACCCACCTGGCCATAACCCCTCTGGCCATAACCCACCTGGGCCATCACCACAAACTGTTCCATCACCCCCATCTGGACCATAACCCTCACCTGGACCATCACCCGTGACCATGCCCCCACCTGGGCCATCATCCCTCTCCGGGGTGGCCCCACATTGCTGGACCATAGAGGACACCTGCCTACAGCCCCGGGGCAGCCTTCCACAAGGCCCCCCGGCAGGCCCCCCTCAACACTACGGTGCCAGCGGCCAGCCTTTCCAAGCAGGGCTGCAGCCGGTACCGCCCGGTGCCCACCTGAGAGAAGCTCAGGGCAGGGGTCTTCGCTCTGCCTCGGGGGATTCCCGTGCCTGACGTGCCAGCCACCCCCTCTCTGAGCCTGGCGGTGGGAGTGTGCTGTGTGTCCATTGTCCTCCAGCTCTCCGTGTGTGAGTCCATCCCTGGCCCAGGCCTTGCTGTTCGAAGGAGCTTCCTGTCAGCTCTGTCCACTGATGGCCGAGTGCCTCTGACCAGGGGCGTTTCCTACTCACAGTGCGGCGGGCAAGGATGTGGGGTTTGTGGCAGAAGATAGAGGGGGTCACACTGTCAGGAGGTGGGCAGCGAATGCCTGGGCCATAAACACGAAGGGCAGGTGTTTGCTGACAGCCTGGAAATGGTCGGAGTCCCAGGCCTCAGCCCACACCGCGGGCATCACCGCCTGGGTCTGGCCGGGCCCCTGAGGGTGGCTCAGCCCCTGTACAGATCCGGAGCGGCGGGGGTCCCGTGCGGCTCCTCGCCTTGCTGCCGGCCGCGTCTCAGCTCAGGGACTTCAATAAAGGGCGTTTGATTTCTCTGAGCACATAGAGGGAAACTTGTCCTTGATTGTCCCCGGGGCCCCTGCAAAGCCAAAGGGACAGGAAATGTCTCAGAGACGGACGTTTGGGACAGCCCTCAGGATCCTCCAGCATGCCCCGTGCTGATGCCACGTGCCAGTAATGTGCTCTGCACCCGGCCAGCCGCGCCCAAAGCTGGGACAGAACGAACTGTACTAGGGGCTGACGCTAGCGAGTGTGAAGACAAGTGTGCAGTGCGGGAGGGCTTCAGGAAAGCAGTTGGAGTCCAGGAAGCTTAAAAACTGGTGAGCAGTCGAGAGGCAGTACAGAGGTTAGACCTCACCCGGGTTCGACCCCCAGCACGGCCAACAGTGCTTGAGCCCCCCAGGAGTGATCCCTGAACACAGAGCCCCGAGAAAGCCCTGAGCATCACAGAGTGTGGCCCGAACACACACACCCTCCCCCACCCCTTGAGATTTCTGGCCCAGGAGAGAGTTAAATAGGTCTTAAGTAGTTCAATAGTCAGGTGGATCTCTGCCTGATTTCACTGAGACGCCCCAGATGGAGCAGGTGCAGTCTCCCCACCTTCTCCAGATAGAATCCCGGTGACCATGAGCTTCTACAAGCAAGGCTCCGGTATGTGGGTGTCAGGACTAATTCTCCAAACCGCACTGGAAGAGCTCCCTACAGAGATGTCTCTGGAACGGAAGCATTTATAATTTAGACTCTCAGAAGTGCACGGCTGCTTATGCGGCAGCCGCACGGCCTTTCATGATACGCAGCGTGAGCGATGGAAAATAAATGATGCAGCATCTGCCCCTGGAAGGCAGGCTTGAATGGTGGTGGGGAAATTGAGTAAGTGGATCTCTGCATGCAGGAGACCATCGGTCCAGCCCAGCATTGCATGGTTCCCCACACAGTGCCAGATGATGCCCCCAAAGACAGAAAAAAAATCTTGAGATTTATAAAACGTTGTTAGGGGAAAATCAGGGCTCAGAAGTTAGAACCAGCTCTCGAGGCCAGGGGGGCATCTCCGGGATGCTGCTTTTGAGCCACAGAGAAGGGCTGAGAGGAAAACTCGGGGGGGGTGGCCAGTGTCTGTGTCAGATCCAGGAGAGACATCGACAGTCACACAGTTCACACAAGAGACAGGGCCCAAGGCATCCACAAAAACGCCCTGAACTGTAACCTGCCTGGTACAGGGTGAGGCATCCAGAGACCCAGCACCAAACAGGCTGCCGAGCGAAGCGGGTGCCTGCTCTCGGGGTGACAGGGGTGGTGACATCCTGCCGGGCAGCCCGGAGCTGGCCGTGCTGAGTCGCACACCCGGGGGTCGTGAGGCAGACTCCAGACGGAGGCAGGCGGGGCGCAGGGTGAAGGGACGAAGCACGCGGGCGAGGGAGACGGGAGAGGACAGTGTCCCCCGGTGAGCGGGGCACGAGACGACAGCAGGGTCTGTGTGGTGAGAAGGGGTCTCTCAGCCCAGCCGGCAGCGGGAGGCGCGGACGAGAGATCTGCAAAGCGATGGTCCAGGTGAAGAAGAAAGACGGCCATGAGACAGACTCTGAGGCACCCGGAAAGTGCTGTCACCCCTGACAGACCCCGCTGAGGGAGACAGGCTTGCCTGTGACAGACCCTACTGAGGGGGACAGGCTTGAGTGTGACAGACCCTACTGAGGGGGGATAGGCTCACCTCTGACAGACCCTTCTGAGGGGGACAGGAAAGCCTGTGACAGACCCTTCTGAGGGGACAGAATTGCCTGTGATGGGCCCCATGAGGGGGGACAGGATTGCCCGTGACAGACCCCGCTGAGGAGCAGAGACAGACTCCTGGGACAAGATGGAGTCCTCCTGCACCAGGTTCATTTCCTTTTGTGGCAAAACAATTTGCGATTTAGCAGCCCAGAGCGGATCCACTTTCTTGCCGGCTCCCAGTCCAGAGCGGGAGGTAGATGAGGCCTCAGGGCCCCGTGAGCCTAAAGCCAAGCGTCGGCGTGGCTGTCCCCTTCTCTGAGCCCGAGTTCTCTTCCCAGCTCCCCAACTGGGGTTGGACTCAGTGTCCCCTAGTCAGGAACAGGCTTCAGCTCCTGGAATCTGCCAGCTGCTCCCGGCTGCCCGCCCAAGCCTCAGTAGGAGTTTCCTGTGCTCTGAATCCTTGACTTCTTGCCTCTCTCTGGCGGCCAACTCTCATTTAAACCACTCCAGCGATACCACAGCAGGTAGAGCGTTTGCCTTGCCGTGTTCGATTCCCAGCATCCCATAAGGTCCCCTGAGCACCGCCAGAAGTAATTCCTGAGTGCAGAGCCAGGAGTAACCTCTGAGCATCGCCGGGTATGACTATCCCCCCCCAAAAAAAAACCCCAAACAGGGGCTGGAGTGATAGCACAGTGGGTAGGGCGTTTGCCTTGCATGCAGCCAACATGGCCGACACAGGTTCAATTCCCAGCATCCCATATGGTCCCCTGA
>JAOXYA010047606.1:0-12338 GCA_028565675.1 Sorex palustris | reverse complement strand
GAGTTCATGCACAATTCAATCAGCTACTCAGTGGCTGAATAAATAGCAGTACTCCTACAAAAAAAGAAAAAAAAAAACCAAACAATACCTAAGTAAGTCCAGGGCCAGGGGCAAGGCGCAGCTGGAGGGGCCAGAGGGGTTGTCACGTGTTCGTGTGTGTGGTGTCTCTTTGTGCGAGTGTGTGTGTCTGAGTACCTGTGTGAGTCTGTGTGAGTGTGTGTGTCCGTATGTGCTCAGTTGTACATCCTGATCTCAGCCCCACCGTGCTGTGTGACGTAGGAACAAGCCTGCACCATCTCTGGGTCCATGATTCTGGGCTTGGGAGGGAGTGGAGGCCTTCGAGACCCCATCTGTGCCTCCAGCCCGCCCCGCCGGGGGCAGGAAGTGGACCTGGCCCGACTCCCATGACCAGGGCCCCTGTGCTGGGAGGGGTCCCGGCTCTGCAGGGTGTGGGAGTGGGTCCAGTGCCAGGTGTCACGTGGCCTCTGTTTCGTTCCCGTAGCTGAGCAGCAGACCCCGCGGCGTGAGGTGTGGGATGGGGGTGTGCCTCTGGCCCTCTTCTGCTGTCGAGCACAGTGACCCGTGGCCCCTCTCCAGCCACTGTGGCCTGGAGGGTCAGCCGTTCCATAGGTCTGGGGCAGAGGGGGCACGCTGGCCGTGGGCTGGTGCCGGGGCTGGGTTCGAGCCCCTGCACCACAGGTGGCGAGCCCACCCTGCCCACAGCCTGGGTGCTGGGGGAAGGTTGTTGCTATGGCTGGGGAGGAGGGAGGCAGGGAGGAGGGAGGAGGGGGCTGGGGAGGAGGGGAGAAGGAGGAGGGGGCGGAGGAGGGAGGAGGGGACGGGAAGGGGGGAAGGAAGTCTGGTCCAGTGACTAAGCGTGGTCCTTTAAGGAACTGAAGGCTCTGGAAAGTTTGTGTGTACTGAGCACTGCAGGGCAGAGCAGCTGTGAGCACACGTGTACTCACATGTCTGCATGTGCTCACGTGCGCCTCTCTGCCTGTGGGATCTAGTCACAATCACATGTGCCTGTGTTGCTGCACAGGCACGTGTGTGCAAACGTTTCTGTGTGTGCATGCGTGTGCCTCTGTGAGTCTGGCTGGGGCCGGTGCCGCCAGCAGGCTGAGGGTTCCCCAGCTTGTGCAGGAGGGCCTGGGGGGGTGTCGAGAGCAGATTGGGGGCCCCCGGGAATCGCTCCTGGCGGGGGTCGGCCTCCTGGAGGGCCACGGCTGCTAGGTGGGTGCTCTGCTGCCCCAGGTGCTGTGCCAGCCCCCGTGAGCCCTCCGTCAGGCCCTGCTCCTTGGGATGCCCAGGCTGTGCCCAGGGCCCTCACGCTGCCCCGCCTCTGCTGGGCGTGGGGGTCCCAGCTGTGCTGTGGACTCGGGGGAGGGGGCCGGCGTGCTTGGGATCCCCCACCTGCGGGAGCGAGGCCGGGCCCCATGTCACAGACCCGGGCAGGCCCGCTTTACATGGGTGCTGGCGAGGGAGGCCAGTGGGTGCCCACCCCGAGGCACCCCTGCGCCCACTGGCTCAGACTCCAGCCGGGACGTCCAGGCAGCAGAGGGGCCCCCAGAAGCAGTGGCCAGGGCCGTGGGCCTGACCCCCGAGGAGGGCACCTCTTGGGCCTTGGCTGGCTGCAGGCCAGGCTGAGGGGGTCAGTGTGGACCCTGCTGTCCTGCCCCGCCCCTGGGCCCCCTCACGGCTGGGAGATTCCTGTTGCCTGACGGACTCCGGGAAGGAGGCAGCGGCCCTGCCTTATCTCCAGACTCCCTTATCTGCTCCCCCATCTGCGGACAAATGGCCAGCCGGCTCCTGGTCACCGCCTGCAGGCCGCCCTCTCCCAGGCCTGCGTCTGGCAATTTGGGCTGGAGCCGAGGTGGGGGGTCTCCCCATACAGGAGGCCTGGCCCGGCCCCCGCACTTAAACAGCCTGGACATTCCAGGGCCGGGGGCCCAGGTCTACAGGCCCCTCACTGCCCACCACAGAGGTCTGGCCAGGGGCCTGGGACAGGGAGTGGAGGGGAAACTGAGGCTGGGGAACCCCCTCCCCGACTGTGGTGAGCTCCCAGGCCGGCCAGCTGGCCGGCGGGGCCCTCTCTGGACCCTAGTGTCTGTCTTCACCATCAGGAAGGCGGTGGGGTGGGGGCAGCCCCCAGGGCCAGGCAGGAGCACTCGGGCACTGCCCAGGCCCTGGTGGTTACCCTCCCCGCACTCCCCCCCCACCCCCCCGTGCCTCAGCCCCCGGGCGTGGACAGGCAGGGTTGGCCCCACTGCAGAGAGAGCTGAGCCTTCAGTATTTGGGGAATTGGGGCCCCCCTGGTGGTGTTTCGGTTACTCGGGTGTCTGGGGAGCGTCTGAGGGGGGTGGGGTGGGCGAGCCCAGCGGGATCCCTCACACGCCCCAATCCCTCCCTCCCTCAGTTTCTTTCTGCAGATTTGTTATTTTATTTATTTAATTGTTATTGTTGCTTTTGGGCCACACCCAGCAGTGCTCAGGGGTCTCCGGGCAGGTTTGGGGACCCTGTGGGGTGCTGAGGATCAAACATGGGCTGGCCACGAGCAGGGCAGATGCCCCCGTGCCCTCTGAGGTCACTTTGGCAGGCTCCGGCCCAGAGGACACTCCGGGCACCACCCAACCCTGGGCCACCTGGAGGCACTCGGAGGTCCGTGCTGCGTCAGTGCTCGAACCCCGAGCCAGAGCCCTTTGAGCTCTTCCCCAGCCCCAGAGACCATTTTAGGGGTGCAGGGCCCGGTAGCCCTGGGGGCCCAGCCCTGGGCACCCATGAAGGGGGCAGCTCCTCGACAGGCCGGGGGTGCATGCCCATCTGAAGGAGCCTGTCAGACACTGTCCCAGGGTTCCAGGAGCCCCGGACGTGCCGGGCATGGCAAGACAAGGCCTTCGCTGCCCTGCCCTCCCCAGCCTCAGGGGCGCTCAGGTCCCTGGCCCAGGGCCCCAGGGCTCTGAGGCGCCCCCTCCCTGCTCCATGCAGGGGTACTGACAGGCCTGATGGTGGGGGGTGGGGGCACCCACCATACCCAGCCTCCTGAGGGAGTCGGGGTCTGCCTGGGCTCCTGAGTGGGGCGCGGCTCGGTCAGGGAGCTGCCTCCTGCCTGCCCGCAGTCTCAACTTGGTCTAGAAGCTTCTAGAATCCACTTCGAGAGTCCATCCTTGGCTGGGCTCCATCCTTGGCTGGGCCCCCCACCTCCTTCCTGGCACCCTGAGGTCACCTGCCCGCTGCCACGTGCTCCTGCCTTCATCTTTCCTCTTCAGTCTCCCTTGCAACTTTCATACTTTCATTAGGGTTGTTTTGGGGTCACACCCAGCGATGCTCGGGCTGACTCCTGGCTCTGTGCTCAGGCATCACTCCTGGGGGCGCTCCAGGGCCATACGGGGTGCCAGGGGTCGAACCTCGGTTGGCTGTGTGCAAGGCAGGTGCCCCGTCCACTGTACTCTCTCCGGCCCCTCGGTTTCTGTGTCTTCTGTGTGGGCCACACCAGTGTTGGTGCCAGGGCCCCCTGTGAGGTTTGCCCTGTGGTTGGGGCTCAGGTCTGGCCAAGGCTGAGGTGCCACGGAGGGGCTCCAGGTGTTTGGGGGGGCACAGTGTGTGGAGCAGGGCTCAGGCCCGGGCCCCGGCCCACAGACACCCACACGCGGGGCTTTGCCCATCCACTTTGCTCATTGCCGAGTCGGCCAGCCCCTGGCCGGCTGGAACCTAGGGTGCCCCCTGCCCACCGCAGCAGGGATGGGCCTGCGCCTTCTCTGACGCCCACACCCCGGACACTGTGCTGAGTCCTGCCCAGGCACCCCGAGCGTGCCCATTGCTGGGTCCTGCCCGAAGGCTGGCACGGGCTGTGGATGTGGGAGGGGAGGACTGGAGGAAGGGGACCGAGCTGGGAGGGCTGATCCACTAGCTGGGGGTCCTGTATATGGGATCCACCCACCCATACCCTCACCCACCACCCATACCTTCACCCATCATCATCCATGCATTGATCATACATACTTTCATTCATACATCCACCCATCCATCCATCCACCACCCATCCATCCTCCCATCCATCCTCCCATCCATCCATCCATCTATCCATCCATCAATCCATCCACCCAAGCTCTCAGCCCTCCACCCCTGCATGTGCTTGGCCACCCGTCCCTGCGCTCTGCGTCACTAATCCATCACTGGGCAGCGCCATTGCCAGTCCCTCCCTCCACCCATGCACCCACCCACTCTCTCATCCACCCACCCACATGTCTCCCTCGGAGCATCCAGCACTGGAGGTGGACTCCGGGCCTGGCCGGGTCAGGCGTGGCCGATGTCTGGGGAGAGGGAGACAGGGCCCGGGCCTCAGCCCCAAACCTCGCCCCTCACGTCCACCCCCTCCCCAGGCCCACCTATGGGCCACTCAGGGTCTGTCCCTCCCCAGAGCCCCTCTGCTGAGGAGGGTCAGAGGGTACCCCCCGTGGGCGCCTGACCCCTCCCCGCCCCAATCCTCTGTCTGACGTGTCCAGAAATGGGACCTGCCCCAGTGCCGCCGCCCACGTGCCAGGGCCGCCCTGCAAGTCCTGCCCGCCTGAGACGACACCCCCAGGGCCTCAGGAGCAGGGGCGGGGGCCCCTCCAGGCCCATCTGGACAGTCACAGTGCCTGTCTCCAGCCCGTTCCCGGCTCAGGCAGAGCCCCGGATTACCCTGATGGCAGTTAGCCTGATAAGGGGATGACCTCACCGCAGCCCTGGCCGCAGCAGACCTCAGCCTCCCCGAGCCCTCCGAGGCCCGCTGCCCACAGTCAGCCAGGGTCCCGCCTGGCCTCCCACGGAGCCGGGGGGCCGCGGGGGAGACTGAGGAACGCTGGAATCCTCCCTGGCGTGAGGCACTGCTGACCCCCAAGAGCCAGAGGGCTTGGGGCCTCTTCCGGAATGTGCCAGAAAGATCCAGAATCAGGGCAAAGGGCACAGGGCTGACAGGCAGACCGGGAGTCCTGCAAGCCTGGGCTCCCCCCATGACACAGGGGACGTGTGGCCAAGGCTCGGGGACACGGGTGGGCAGGGTGTGAGCGTCAGGGCCCAGTTCCCGTCTGACTCACCGGCCTCAGTGTGGCCGGGCTGTGTGCCCACCGGCAAGTGGCCAAGCCTCTCTGGGCCCTCCCCCTAGCCCAGGGGCCAAGTCAGAACCCTTAGCCAACCTGCTCTAGGACCTCGATTTTCCATCTGGAAAAGGGGGTGATGAGAGCTGAGTGACCGGGAGCTAGCGAAGGCCAGAGTCACAGTGTGTTCAAAGGCCCTGCGGCAGAGCTGGTGCGGGTCCCCACCCTCTCCTCCTCCCCCTGGCAGGGCCCCACAGGCACCTGAGGCCCCACCCCCACCCCCAGCGCATGCAGGGCCTGGTCCCGGCTGGGAGGAATGTTCCAGAACTCTGGGTCTCCCCCCCCCCTCCGTGGAGCTTGGACCCCACCTACGGCCTGGATCTGGGGTCAGTGAGATGCCCGCAGCCCCCAGCACACACACACAGGCGCCCCCATGTGGACGTCGGGTGCAGGGGGACCCGTGACCCTGACCTTGGGCGGGGTCAGCTGGTGCTGGGGTCACCACCACCTCCAGGCCTGCTGCCAGGAACCCGCGGGCGCCAGGGTGCAGCTTGAAGCTTCACAGACCAGCAAGGTGGGGTCCAGCTGTTTGCTGGCCGTGCTCAGAGCGGAGACCCCGCCACAGGGGCTGGTTTGCACAGACAGGTGCGGGGGGAGCAGCGGGCGGAACTGAGCGGGCTGCAGGAACCGGAAGCTGGCCGTGACCTGTGACCCTGGGCCGGAGAGCTCGGAGAGCAGCTGGATGGGACGGGCTCCTGGACAGCGCGGCCAGCACAGGTGGGCCCTCGGGCGGCCAGCAGGCCTGTGTGTGGGCGGGGGCTGCCCTTCCTCGTGCTGGGCTTCCGGGCCTGGGGAGGGCAGTCTGGACTGTCAAGGGGGCGCGACAGTGCTCACTCGCGGGTCTGGTGCTTGGGGCTGGGCGGGCACCGCGCCCCCACAAGCCACTGCTGGACACAGAGGGGAAGGGGACAGTGCTGGACCCTGTGGGTGGTTCGGTGCCTGCGTCACAAGCTCCGCCTGCTGGGATGGCCCGGGATAAATAAGCAAATAAGTCGGGGTGGGAGAGGGGCTGCAAGTGGGTCCCATCCCCAGAGACCCCCAGAGCGACTCCCGAGCACTGCTGGGTGTGGCACAAAAGCAAAACAAAAGTACATTTGTGGGGGCAGTTGCGGGAGGGGCCGGAGGGAAGCTGGCAGGGGAGGAGCCGCGCCTGGCCTAGGCCCCCAGACCCTAATCATGGGGGCGGGGGCGGGGACGCCCGGGGCCCCTCCCCGTCAGGGTCAGCACACAGTTCTGCTGGCCTGTGGCTCACAGATGGGGGGGTCAGTGAGGCAGCCCCCAGAGTAGAGGGGAGCGAAGCCCCACCCCACACGCCCGTCAGACCCCGGCTCCCCGTATAAGTGTATGCACACCTCGGCCCGCAGAGAGAGCCGCAGTGGGCAAGGCACAGCCCGGGTTCCATCCCCGGGTCCCCTGTGCCCTGCCAAGACTGATCCCTGAGCACAGAAGCAGGAGAAAACTCCAGGCACCGATGGGGATGGCCCAACACCACCACTCACTCTGCAAAGAGGAAAAGAGAATTAGGATAATGGAAGTGTGCAGGGGAGGGACGGAGCCGTGGGGCGGCCTGGCTCCCCCGCCCCCGCCCCGTGTGTCAGGGGCTCCACGCGCTGGTGTGGGGGGCACATGTGTGGGACAGGGCCCCAAGTGGGGGGTACCTGGTGGGGCTGGAGAGAGAGGACAGCAAGCAGGGCTTACACGCACCCTCCTGGGTCCGATCCCCGACACCCCCAGGAGCGATCCTGAGTGCAGAGCCGGAAGGGATCTTTGGTGTGGCCCCAGACAGACAGAATAGGGCAGAGGGACCAGCCACACCAGGGCCTGTGCAGCCGCCGCCTTCGCTGTGTCCAGTGGTGCCCTGAGGTGCCCCGATGTGGCACCCGCCTGCTGGAGACCCACACCGGTGCCCTGGTTTCTCACAGGTCAGGGCGACCATCCCTCGGTTCTAGAATATTCCATAGCCTTGTGAAGACACTCCAGCCCCGACCCGCTCCCCTTCCCCGTGACGTGCCTGTTCTGGCCCCTCGTGGAGACGGAGCTGGACGTGGTGTGTGACCCTGAGTGTGGCTGGCTCCTGCGGGCCGGGTGAGGCTCTGCCCGGTCACCCCTTGCCGTGCCTTGGCTCCCGGCACTGGCGCGTCTCTGGGACCTCCCAAGGATTGGAATCCTTGTCTGGCTGTGCAGGTTGTTCATTTTTTTGTGGGGGGCTGAGGGCCACCTCCGGCGATTCTGACAACCAGGTTGGTGGGTCCAGGCTCAGGTCTGAGCCCAGGGCAGGGGTCACCCCCACGCTGCTCGAGGCGGCCAGGCTATCCCTGGTGATGCGTGACCATGGGCAGGCAGGAGCACACCCAGGGCAGGCACACTGGGCGGTGACCGGCCCTGCTGTCCTCCAGCCCAGTTCTCTCCTCCCTCCTTCTCCTGGGTGCTTTGAGGGTGGGCAGGGGGCACAGGCAGTTGGCGGTGGTGCTTGCTCACACACACACACACACACACACACAGACACACACACACACACACACTCTCTAGAGTTTTAGGGATTAGACAGTACAGTGGTCAGAACATTTGCCTTGCGTGTGGCCAGCTCGAGTTTGTTCCCCAACACCCCCCAACAGCCCCCGAGCGCTGCCAGGAGTGATCCCTGAGTGCAGAGGCAGAAGCAAGACGTGATCATCGTAGGAGGTGCCCCCAAAGCTGAAAGTTTTAAAAATAAAGTAACAAGAGAGAAAAAAAAAGTCCAAGGAAGGTAGAGGCAGTTGGCGGTGAGGTTGGGCGGAGTCTCAGCGTGGGAGCAGGGTCCGGCAGAGGCGCTCCCTCGGCGTCTCCCCTTCGAGGGTCTGGTTTCCTGGAGTGCTGCGGGGCTGTGGGGAATGCACATGGCGAAAATAATATAAATAACTCTCCAGGCCTTCAAACATGCCACCTCAGATGTATGGCGGGAGATTAGGGGTTCCCCGGCCGCAGCCCCTCCATCATCCCTGCAGAGGCGCCCGTGGAGCCCAGATCAATGCTGGGTGTGGGGCAGCCGCCCACGTGACCACCCCAAATCCTGCGCTCTGCGGGTGTTTACACATTCCTGATGAGAAACAGTTTACATTCTGGGCCCTGAGCGCTTCCTAAATCAGCTGCTGCCGCCTGTGGAGGTGCGAGGGGCCGAACGCGCCCACCGGGGCTGGGCTGCACGCGGGACCGCCGCTGGGGGCGCCCTGCACCGCCTCTAACCCTCCAGGTGGACCCCCGCGAGGCCAGCAGCACGGGCCAGGGCGGGGGGGCAAAGCCCAGGGCGGGAGGGCCCCGCTCTGCTCCTGTCACCCCTGCCCTCACTGTCCACCCGCCCTGCACCCACAGGCCTCAGCCCTGGTCTTGGGAGCTGCCCGGGCGCGTCCAGGGAAGGAGGTGGGAAGGTCCCGCCGCCCCCTGCAAGGCCCGCAGGCTGGCCGCGATGCGGCGGTTCCCAATGAGGATGCTGACCTGCATCCCTGCTGCGATTGGCTCTGGGACGTGCACGTGACCCGGCGCCAGCCAATGAGAGTCCAGCTGCCGTGCGCGCCTCGTCTGGAGACGCTCGCAAGGCCGCGTGCGGCTGAGCCCTCGGCTTCCCACGAGCCCCACACCCCTGGCTTTTGGTTTTTGTTTTTGGGCCACACTCGGTGACGCTCAGCGCTGACTCCTGGCTCGGTGCTCAGGGATCACCTCTGGCGGTACTCAGGGAACCCTATAGGATGCGGGGGATCGCACCGGCGACGCTGCGTGCAGGGTAAACGCCTCCCCACTGTGTTGTCGCTCCAGCCCCAACTAGCAGTTCTTTGGGGAGATTCATCGCTGCTCTCCGCAGGGGTAATGGGCAAGAGCGCCCCCCCAAACAGGGGGGAGGGGCGTCCCTCGGGAGGTGTGACCTTGACCCTGGCAGAGGGAGAGACTGGGGTCACAGGCTTTGCCACACTCAGCTGAGAATCAGCTGGGGAGGCTGAGCAGAGGGAACGCGTCCCAGCCGCCCTGCCGTGTGGCCAGGCCTGCAGGCCCGCGGTTCCAACAGTGCCTGCTCCCCTTGCGTCAGTCCAGACCGGTTTTCGTTTCAGTCTCAATCACCAGATCCCAGCAGATCCGATTCCAGGCCCGCCTGCTAGGGCGGCCAGAAAGACAGGAATGATTATGCAGGGCCTGGGAAGAGAGGGCAGCAGGGAGGGCACCTGCCTTGCACGGGGCTGCCCCGGTTCCATCCCTGACGTCCCTTGTGGCCTGGTGCCCTTCAGGACCACTGACATGGGCTGGTGCCGCCTCTCAGCCCGTGGGGGAGGCAGGAGATCTCGCCATGGCACCTGAACTCCTGGTCTCTGAGCCCATCCCAGAAGCATTCAGGCTTCCAGGAGGGGCTCTGCAAGGAGCGTGGCTGTGTGCAGGCACTCAACGGCCAGTGTGCCCACTCCCTCTCGGCCCCTGCCCCACTGCCCTGCCCCCCAAGGTGTTAGGGGGATTTTCCGTCTGCAGCGAATGTTTACGGCTTACTTGAAACCCTTAAACATAAAAATCCATCATAAACTGACAGATCCCTAAATCTAACTGCGCCCGTGGTGGCACTTGCTCTGCGCGCCTGTGGGCTCCTCTCGTGTTTGCTCAGGTCTTTTTCACTGTCTCGGGGGGGTGTTTTTCCTTTCCCTCCGTCCCCCTTCTTGTTTGCTTCCTCTCTTTCTTCTTTTTTTTTTTTTTTACAAGAGATTGGTGCTAGTATCACCATTTTATTTATTTATTTACTTTCCTTTTTGGGTCTCACCCAGCAATGCTCAGGGCTTACTCCTGGCTTTGTACTCAGGAATTACTCCTGGCAGTGCTCAGGGGACCATATGGTATGCCGGGGATCGAACCTGGGTCGGCTGCGTGCGAGGCAAAAGCTCTACCCGCTGTGCTATCGCTCCGGCCCCGTCACTTTCTTTTTTTTTCTTCCTACTTGGTGTTTTGGGCCACTCAGCAGTGCTCAGGGCTGACTCCTGGCTCTGTGCTTGGGGTCTCTGCTGCCATGCTCAGGGTACCGTAGGGCTGCCAAGGCCTGAACCTGGTTGGCCATGTGCAAAGCCAAGCCCTCCTGCTGGCCGGGGTCCCCGCCCCTGTGGTGAGGCTGGGGCTGGATGGTCACTTCCTGTTTCCGGCAACCCTGATTCAGCCATGCAGGAAACTGTTTCTCAGAGTCCAGCCCCGCCCCCTGTGCCCCATTCAGACCCTGCAGGTCTGCATGTCTGTCCCCTTGGCGGAGGTGTCTGTTCCCCTGGGTGGCATTTCTCGACTAGAGGGGAAAGAAAAGCAGCCCGTCCACCCTTGCTGGCCCGGCCCAGGCCTTCTGCGCCTCATTCTGACATTTTCCAAAATCACCCTGGGGGCTGGAGCAATAGCACAGTGGGTAGGGCGTTTGCCTTGCACATGGCCAACCCAGGTTCCATTCCCAGCATCCCACATGGTCCCACGGGCACCGCCAGGAGTAATTCCTGAGTGCATGAGCCAGGAGTAATCCCTGTGCATTGCTGGGTGTGACCCAAAAAGCAAAAACAAAAAAAACCAAAAAAACAAAATGACCCCGACAGGACAGGCTGGAGTGAGTGAGCGAGTCCCTGCCTGCCAGAGGTGTGTCCCCGTGCCTGTCCCCCACGCAGACCTGCCCCCTCCCAGCTGGTGCCCCAGGGCCCCAAAGGTGTCTCTGAGACGCCACAGCCTCATGCGGCTCCCCAGCCAGTGAGGCTGAGCTGCCCCATCCAGGTTGGGTGCGGGCTGGAGCCTGCTCTCAATTCGTTGGTTTTCCCTGCAGTGAATCGCCCCTGGTGTCTGTGCGTTTGCTGCGTTTCCGGCTGGGCCAAGCTAGCCGGCCCTACCCAGGCGGGTTCTGGGGCTGCGTCCCCCTCGGCCCCTGCAGCCAGAGCCCCCAAGAGGCAGCTTGCAGCCTTGCCAGCCCGAGGACTCCAAATCACAGCTCATGAAACCCTGTTGGGAGATTTAAGTGTCCTGAGCCTGAAGTGTATGGGTCATTTGCCTTTAATTACGTGCATTTTGGGTGTTTTGGTGCAAACTGGGCCCCAGGGCTGGCTGGCTGCACTGAGGCCTGGAGGGGCGGCCCTGGTACTGGGCACCCCACCCCCACCCTGCTGTTTCCCTGTCTGTGGGGATGTGAGGTGATGGTGCGAGGTCTGGCCACACCTGTTCCGGGACGTCTGCAGCAAGACCCTGGCAGGGGCCCGGGTCAGTCTGGGCTGGCAGGGGCCCCCGGGTCGGTTCCTCTGTGTCCTGCCCCCTGCAGTGTTGGTACATGTGGTTTTGCCAGAGGTGCCCCCGTCCCTGCTCCTGGGCAGAGAGGGGGCAGGAACAGGGGTGTCCCAGCAGCGCCCCGGCTCCCGAGGGGCTCCCCATCGCAGGGCGGGGCGTGGCAGCCCAGGGCCGGCAGCCAGACGAGTCCTGGTCCCCCAGGCCCAGACCCAGGTGCCCCCTGGGGACCCAGGACCCGCCCGCAGGCGGCTGGAGCCGGGCTCCCCATGCCTGTTTGGGACCGGGTCTCTTCAAAGTGACTCGGTCTAGACCACGCCAGGGCGCATTAGCCGTGCGAGGCCTGATCCAAAGCACGGGACACCGCGTAATGCAATTAAGGGCGAACGCGGCTCTGGAGGGCCCGCGGCCTCCGCCGGGCTGGCCGCCTGCCCGTCCCCAGGCCAGCGCGCACTCGGGCTCCCTGCCACTGGGGAGGGTGGGCTTCTCAGGGCCAGTCCCGGGGAGGGGCAGCCGGTCCGCTGGACTCTGAGGGAGCACGGGGCAGGGCAGCTCCGAGACGCAGGGACACGCAGGGTCACCTCTCGGGCCTGGCATGAGGATCCCTGCGCAGCCGCAGGCTCTCCCCAGCCCGAGCTGAGGCCACTGGACGCCGTCCTCCCTGTCCACCCCGGGAATGCGTCTGCTGGCCCTGGGACTTGACTCTGGCCTGTGGTCGCGGGACCCACCAGCGCCCTGGGAAGCCCAGGGACCCCCCACCCTGCAGGCCCTCCCCGAGCACTGGGCCCCTCCAGCCGCGGCCTCCTGTCTCTGCTCCCCACTCCTCTTCCTCTTCCTCCTCCTCCTCCTCTTCCTCCACATCTCTGCTCCCTTCCTCCTCTTCCTCTTCTTCCTTCTCCTCCTTCTCCTCCTCCTCCTCCTCATCTCTGCCACCCTCCCCCTCCCCTTCCTCCTACCCCT
>JAOXYA010047588.1:0-12339 GCA_028565675.1 Sorex palustris | reverse complement strand
AAAAATAACAACACACTAATAGACCAGTATGTGTAAGATTGAATTACATCTTATATTAACAAATATTACTAACTTGAGAATTTTACATGGATCTTTCAAGCCATGCATTACTTCATACCAAAGTTCTAGTAAAATAAAATGGTATATATAGTCATTGAGGGAAAAATCCCTTAAGTTATCTGCCTTTCATTAATCAGAAAAAAATAATCAGTCTCCATCTGATTCTTAGTGATAGTGTGGCATGAAGTTTTCAGCTGAAAAACGTTTACTCAATCTATTTGTAATTGTTTTTAAATGGGGCCTTCCCTGAGGCTATTGAGACCTTTCTTGAAAGGACAAAATGATAAGCAAACCACTAAGAGATTTTCTTTTTGGATCACACCCAGCGATGCACAGGGGTTACTCCTGGCTCTGCACTCAGGAATTACTCCTATAGGTAAGCAGGGTACCATATGGGATGCTGGGAATCGAACCCCGGCCAACCACATGCAAGGCAAATGCCCTACCTGCTGTGCTATTGCTCTAGCCCCACCACCAAGAGATTATTGAGAGCTTTTATAAGAGCCAGAAATTTCCTCTAGGATTAAGGAAACATTTCATTTAACTCAACACCAGATTAAAAGTCCCCAATTGTTATTCAAAATTCTTACAGAGTTTAGGGGTCAAGAATACAGCTCAGCAGTGGAGCACTTGCCTTGCATGTGTTAGGCTCTAGGTTAGACTTAAAAATAAAACAAAATATTGTCAAGTTTTTACAATTAACTGTTGTCATGTACATGTGATAACACAAACCCTTGCAGAGCAGTTAGGTTCCCGAGGCTGTGTACATGCAAGACTGATTTGGACCCCTGCTCAGCCACTGCCTTACTGTGCGGACTCAGACAGTTACTCTCACTATTTTCACTTCCTCCCCTGTGAAAGAATTCCTCACAGGGCTGCCAGGGAATTAAAAGAAGTTGTCCATTCAAAGTCTTTAGATAGTAAACATGATGTAAGTGTTAACCAGCTGTCGTTGTCATTGAAAAGGTACAAAGATGAAACAGACAGAGAGAACAATCTGGAATGTGGAGGGAGATAAGCCCAAGTCTATAAAGCAATAAGTGTCAAAGAGAGAGGATTGCAGGTAAAATGTGTGGAACAGTCCGGATGGGAAAGACATTATTTGGTGTCAGGAGGAGTAAGGAAGGGCTGTGTGGAACAGGTGACTTGAATTTGGTTTTGGTCGTAAATAGATAAGAGAAAAAATTAGCAGGATTTAACAAAAACCCATGTGGTAAAGAGTGTGGCATCATTGAAGCAAAAGAGTAAAGGCTCCACATATCAGTTGTGTAATTATCTCTGGCCCTTTTCCATGATGTAATTTTCCGTTTCTTTAGCTGCTCCTTTGAGAGAGCTGCTCTGTGGTTTTCATTAAAACGCATGGGATCTCTGCACATTCTCAAAAAAAAGAAAGCACCTGATGAGAGGGACCAGGTGAGGCCCTGTCCTTCAGAATTTGGGCAACACAGAATGTGGTCAATACAGTACTGCTGCTCCTGCAGCTAGAACAGAAGTGTTCTAGAACCAGGAGTGGAAGTAGAAATGGTCCCTCTCACCTCACAGCTAGTGACGCCCACAGAATGCGTGCCGCGGCCTGTGTCTGCCATGTGCTCTGCTGAAGTGGAAATTCTGCCATTGGAGAAAAAAACCTGTCTACCAACAGACAGAATCCTACTAAGCTTATGAACAAGACCATAATATTGAGATATAACAAAGCTGGGAATCTGAGTTGACAAACAACTGAAATCACAGAAGAATGACATGACACATGGTACTGACATACATGAATAATGGCTGTTTTAAGTATGTGTGAATGATGGCTGTTCTAAGGATGATTTCTACATCTATTATGCAACTCCCACCTCTACCTGTATTGGACCTGTCTTTCAGAAATTACACAGAGCCCTAATCTACAAAGTCAAAAATTGAAGTTTAATTCAGTTATGGGAAAAGGAAAGGAGTGAAGGGAGAGAACAGAAAAAGAAAAGGGATAGATAACTGAAGAAAATGGATAGAGGAAATAGGAAAGAAATAAAGGAAAGGAAGGGGAGAGTAAAAGAGGGGGGAAATGGGACAGAGAGATGGATGGAGGACAGTGGAAAGATGAAAAGCTAAAGAAAGAAGGATGGGTGGAGGAATGTGGGAGAAAGAAAAGGATAAAGAAAAAAAGAAATAAAGGGAAGGAAGGGGAGGTATGGAAAAATAAAGATAAGATGGGAGGGAGAAAGAGAGGGAGGTAAAGAAGAGGAAGAAAGGAGGGAGGGGAAGGAAGGAAGGAAGGAAGGAAGGAAGGAAGGAAGGAAGGAAGGAAGGAAGGGAGGGAGGGAAAGAATGGAGGAAGGAGTTGAATACTGTGGGAGGAAAACCTCAATTCTTTCTCTCCTCACTGAGACTAAAATTTGAGTCAATATCATAATAAAACATGAATATATAAAAACTTCGTGAAACTGTGGAAAAAGATATAAATCTTGGTGTTTATTTTTTTATTTTTTTTGGGGGGTGACACAAGGGTTACTCCTGGCTGTGCACTCAGGAATTACCCCAGGCGGTGCTCAGGGGACCATATGGGATGCTGAGAATCGAACCCGGGTTGACCGCATGCAAGGCAAACCCGCTGTGCTATTGCTCCAGCCCCCTTGATATTTATTTTTAAATTCTAATCTTTCAGGAGAAAGTCAGATGTAATCTAAGTACATCTACTTTAAAGTCAATAAATTTTCACTCATAAAATCATAAATTAATAACTAAATTTTAAAGAATTGTACCATTCCCACATATGAGCCTAGCCATTTCAATATCATATGAAAAGTCTGTAAAAGAATTGCCCCGAACTATGAGCTCACTCCAAGCCCGTTTTCCCCTGCCACACCCCTCCACACTGCCCCCAACACGCACCATACTGCAGCTGTGAGATCTCTTTGACCCAGGCTGTGTGATAGATCACCTCAAACTCCACCAGAACATAGGAGATTTTGTTATACTGGCGAATAACAGCTTTACCTTCTGGACTTGATAAAATGTCTGAATTTTTCTGTTTTGACGTGGAAAAAGAAAGAGATTTGTTTTTAAAAGATTGCTGATTATTTTCATGGCTCAATCAACAAGTTTGTATTTACAATAACATCAAATAATTGTTACCCTTAGATTTTGTTGCACAAAGAGCAATATTACAAGGAAATGAAAGCACTTTACTTTGGAGAACATTCCAATTCTCTGTTCTCCCCCTATTACTGATGCTTTTTTTAAAAAAAAAATATTGTTTTGGACCACACAAGGTTGTACACAGGGCTTGCTCTGTGCTCAGGTGTCACTCCTGGCACGTCAGCAAAAGTGCAAGGCAAGAGCCTTAACCGCTGGACTATCTCTCTGGCCCTGCCCCATTCCCTCTACAAAACACAAGGGCCTCGCTTATCCTGAATTGTGAATAATTGAAAATAACTGAAAATTGTGACTTTTCAGTTCCAACACTGAAAAAAAATCACACATAGAAGCAGAAACACAAATTATGAAACAAAAATGCAAATTATTGTTTTGACTAACATGGGTCAAAAGCGGTAAAATTCTGCTCTGCCGCCATGGAGACAATCAACTATAGCTTGTCTAAACTTGTGTCTAATGCCAGGGTTTAATTCACCTTTTAAAACAGGAGAACAGTAGTGGCTGGGGAAGTACCTGCAAGGGCTGGAGTCCAGGCTCTGCAGGCATGACCCCTGTACCACATAGTCCCCTCAGCACCAAGTGACCACAAATCACCAAATACAGAGAAGGAGAGAGCAATGAGATATATCAGTCCAAAAAAACTAAAATTTGATAATGCTTAAGTAACAAATTGCTTATAGGACTATTATTGTGTACAGAGCAATAGTACAGCATGTAGGGCACTTGCCTTGCAGCCCATCAGAATTTGATCCCTGGCATCCCATGTGGCCCTGGGAACATGTCAAGAATGCAGAAGCAGGAGTAGCCCCTGGGTGTAGCACTGGGTGTGGCCCAAAAACCAAAAATCAATCCCAAAAGACTATTATTACTAGTTACTTTGTTTTATGTTTAGGCATGCAGAGCAGCAAGGAACTCAACTTTCCCTTATTTTCTGTCTCTTTAACTAATAAAGGGGGGGGGGACCTTAACTCAAAAAACAGAAACTGGCAACTCCAGAATATCGACAAGATCTAAGAGTGTTGTGGTATTTTCCAGAGCTTAAATAAGCTAAGGACATAAGGATATGATGCTCTTCTGTGGTCTCAGTGATTATTTTATTTTATTTTGTGGTTGCTGTGGAGCCATTACTGGCACTGGTTGGGGGTACCACGCGGTGGAGAGGATGGGATCCAGCACATCTCACATGCAAGGCTTCTGCTCTACACTTGAGCCGCGTTCCTACCCCGGGGGATAAGTGATTAAAATACACGTTCACCTTTATCCGTTAAGCAGGTACTCCAATAATGTCATTTCTCTCATTGTTCTGTGTTGGCGAGGATCCTTTTTGATTTTCAACAATGTTTAAAGAAAATACATTATTTGAGGACCTGGTCTCATTCTACATTCTTCTGCTTTAGTTTGCTATCTCTAAGAACCTTTAAAATGTTAGGTGAGAACTGTTCAAATTAGTGACTATCAACCTTCAAGCATATTCATAAACTATGCTTTCCTTGCCTTATAAAAGAATTAGCTCTTTTATAATGGACTCATACATGATAGAATAAAATACATTTTGGGATATAAAACCCATACATTCCTCAGATTAAAATTAAACTACTGGCTTACAAAGAAATAGTTGATGGGTTCACTTATCCGGCGATAGAGCTGTCTCACCCAAAGGATTTTTCCTGCTACAGGAGGCATGTTGCGAGCAAGTGGAGGGTCATCTTTTTGAGAAAGATAAAGCTGGAATTAAAATAACAGGTATTAGTGTTTGAAATTTAAAACGATGAAAAAGGAAAAATAAAACCCATACTGCTACCTTTGTAGTGATGTTTACCATTAAGTGTTTTTTTCATACACAGATGAAATTCTGAAGTCTCACTCTAATACTCTCTAAAATCTCATCTTCCACTCCATGTTTTTTCCCAGCATTTTATCCCTAAAATATGTTATAATATTCTCCAGATCCCCAGATACATATCTATGAACTTGGGCTTTTCTATTCGCTAACTTAAAAAGATAGGGTTTTTTAAACTTTGTTATTATTGTAATTAAAATTGTTATTATTGTCAATAAAAACTTCGTTATTATTGTCATTATGATGATGATAATTTTCAATTGAATCACTGCGATATATACAGATAAAAGTTGTTCATGATTGAGTTTCAGTTATAAAATGTTCCAACATTCATCCTTTCAACAATGCACATTTCCTGAGTCAGAAAGAGAGGGACAGACATAGAAGGACTGCGCTCATTGTGTAGCATAGAATAACAACATGAGGCTGACACCCAAGGACAGTAGATAGAAGGGCCAGGAGGATTGCTTCATAGCTGGAAGCCTGCCTCGTGAGCACAGGGGAGAAAGCAGATGCAATAGAGAAAGAATCACTAAGAAAATTATGGCTGGACGCTACCAGGACCCCGGCCTGCGGCACCTGCCTCCACTTCCGCAGCGAGTGCCAGCTCAACTAGTCGCCACCCCTCCCCAACAGGTCTGTAGACTAGCATCTGGACCGGCTGGGGGAGTGGCCACCACTGTAGGGGTGTGGCCTCCTCAAAAGTCTGCTGGCCTCCTCAAAAGTGGGCGTGGCCTTTTCTGGGGCAGGCAGCCACGCATGCGGCTGCAGTTGTATTTCCCACTCCCAGCACTCTGGATTTTCATCCCAGCCTTTATCATCTAATTCTGTGGAAAAAATTCTGGCCACCTCAACTACAATATAACAAATAACAATAATCCACTGGCCTACTCCAATTCTAATAAAAGACCTGTATGCAAAGAAGCTGTACAAGCCCAATATTAAAAGAGCACCTCCTCCAAAGCTTCACTAGATGCCCATCATAAGCCAAAGAACAATGCCTGAGAGGAAGGTGAGACTAGAATGGGAGAAGGGTGACTACCATCGACCGACCTTATCCAGAATACTTTCCCACGATAAGGGGGAACAGTGCTAGCAAATTCCAGGGTTTTACCACTAGACAACCAAAACAACATGAAGAAAGAGAGAACACAGGCTTCTCCAGATAGAAAAAGGAGCAAGCAAAGAGACATAAAGACAAGCAAGCAGGTGCATAGCCAAAGAAAAACAAAGACGTGAGAATACTCTTCAAGGGAACATATGTGGCATCAGAGTTCAAACTGAGGTTGGCCACATGCAAGGCAAAACCTTAATCCCTGTAATGCCTCTTGGCCTCTCAACATAATATTTTAAGCTAATGCTAATCGTACTAGTTTAATGACAACCCAGAATGGATTTTCTTTAACATAAAAATTTACATTTGTAAATATATAAATAGTAAGTCATAGTCCCAATTAAAACTTTTGGGGAATTATATATAGAAAAAGAAACCATAATCAAATAACACCATTACATTTCAGCCACACCAAGATGAAAAAGAAAGAAGATTTGGAGATTTTACTCTATCCATGAAGACTTTCTTCAGTGCTAACTGCAGATGTGCCCAGAGGGGAAAATGTGCTGTCAGTGAAGTCTATCTTTGAGTTTAGAATATCAATCCCTCCCACCCCCCAATCAAATTCATCAGTATTATGTAACAAAGAAGCAAATTTGTGAAGTTCTCTCCTTCATACTCTTACCAAACATTAAGGGAAAGAGAAAAAACTGTAAGGCACAACATATGCCCCCAAATGTTAACGTGTGTTTGTACAAATTAAACATGTAAAAATAATGGATAATTGCCAGATTTTTATTTCTCTAAATGGTCTCTGAAACTGCAGTTCATATTGATAACTAAATTTCCACTACTTACCCTGTCTTCTCTTTATTGCCCTATAGATAGGCTGTTGTCTCAGTGGTTATTCGAAAGTATATTATTTAATCTCCCAATGTTTGAGTTTTTCCCAGATTTTTAAAAAGTTGCATGTTCATGTTTTAATTACTAATACAAAAATCTTGAAAGCTGTCAAAGCTTATCCCCCAAACAAAGCCTGTATGCAGGCCTCGGGTCTCTAGCTCTTCCAAGCTCTCAGGACTGCTTATCCTTAAGTTCCTCCAGAAAATGGAATCAAGGAGAAATCTTCCATGGAATTTCTATGAAGTCAACATTACCAGGACACAGAGCAGATGTGCCCTGAAAAAATGAAAATGATTTTAAAGGAACATATTTAGCATGGCCCTCCCATTCTATTCAAGTGGCTGAAAGAGGCAAAATTTCAACTTCCTTTAGAACTGAGTACTAAGGAATAATATTCTTAATATACATTTACTAACTTTTCTAATGCTATCCACATTTCTCTAATAAAATGCTACATATTTTTCTGAAGAAATTATCTTTAATATTATCTTATTGCCATATGTAATTGTGCTTTTTAAAAATAAAATGTTCTGTGTTTTGTCAAAGTTATTTATTCTGCTTTTTAAATAAAGAGTAAAATCAACCAGACTTGTTTGCTTAAAAAAATGGCTTTACCTTTAGACTGGTTTTTGATTGGTTACTTGGAATTGATGTAGAATAGGATACCTGAAGTCAGTGCATATATACTCCTGAGGCCTCAGATCATGCACTACTTTTGATCAAAAAGTTTATAACTTTGGTCTGATAAATACCCATGTTTTGCATGCCAGGGACTTTATCATTTGTTTGCACGGTTTATGTTACCAATATAATTTATGGTGAGTACCCTTATGTTGTATGCACATATGGGTGAGAATATGAAGTCTCAATATCGGAGGCCATTAACACAGATGGATGAAACTCACAAAATAAACAATCCTGGGTACAAGTACCAAGGTTCATGTGAGTTTCCTTGGCAATTCTTCAAATGTCATTATACACTGATGCTGAGATTTTAAAGCATATTCATACTATGCCACTGGGAAAGAACATGTGAAAGCTTGTGTTTGTTATTTGCTGGAGTTTCACCACTGTTCTTTTTCACCTTGCTGAGTTTACTATGTATCTAGTGAGTTTAAACACTACTAAGTAGAGGATGTTTTTAATTCTATTTCAGCAGAATACCCTGGAGAATTATTTGATAAATGCTTTACAAGACAATACTCCTCAAATGAATTCTCTCTGATTATTTTTAATGTTTCATCAATTTTAAATGTGCAAAAACATAGGCCTATTTAATATTTCAATAAAGGAAAATTAATTAATGTAATTTTCCATATACATATAATAAAGCATAATAATATTAAAAATGACAAAATTCATTATACTTTCATAAATTAAAGTAACTAGGAAGTTAATGAAATGAATAAAATGTATGTAGAAACCAATGTTACATCTTAAAAGTTAATCATAGACTTACAATATGGTCAGAAATTCTAGCTCATAGATAAAACCCAAGAGAAATAAAATTATGTTTCTACACAGAAAATTTTATGTAGTTTTACATGTAAGATACTTGAAAGTCAACATTCTCCCCTAAGAAATAAAAAACTGAACATAACTAAGTTTACTATAACTTAAAATGTTAAAATTTTTTTGGATATATAATAATGGAAGAGATACAAAAAAATTTGATAAGATTCTGAATTCCAAAGCTATGTCAATTCACCAATTAAACTTTGGGATTTAACTTCCAGAAATGTCAGCTCTATGGTTAAAAATACATGAAAGCTCATTTTAGAGCTTTGATAAGAGCCCTTGAATTTTCATATCATGATTTGTCTTGAAAGTTAATAGCCTATGTTTGTCATTTTCACATCTTCATGAAGTAATTATGGGCACCGATTTCATTCAATACCAGAGTACTTATATTCATCACTACTACCATAAGGCAAGTGTACCTGGCTCGGGAGGTTCCAAGATTGAACTTCAATTGGCCCTTCATCCCCATCAATCACAGGAGTTTGACTTACATGATGCCACTGCATGTCAAAAATTACTACTTGTTTCCCATTGACAAAATTAGCACTTTATTTTATTTATTTATTTATTTTTGATTTTTGGGTCACACCCAGAGATGTCATGGGTTACTTCTGGCTCTGCGCTCAGAAATTACTCCTGGCAGTGCTAGGGAAACCATACTGGATGCCAGGATCAAACTCGGGTCTGCTACATGCAAGGCAAACACCCTCCCCACTGTACTATCACTCCGGTCCTGGCAGAATTAAGCACGTTAAAAGAAAGGTTTAATATAAATAATTATCAACTCTAGCATGGAATCAGAGTAAGGATTAACTAGTCAGAAGTGAAGATAAAGCTAAATAATATCAATATAGCCAATGTAAAGAGCAGCCAGTTGCCCTTGGCTGAGATCCAGTACCTTGAGCTTTTTAAGGAGGAACAGCCCGGACTTACTAAACAGCTATAACGTCTGTGCAGTGCTTGGCTAGCAAAGCTTTCTGGAAACTCACACAGGAGCCTTGTGGTGGCTCTCTTTGTATGTACTGGGAATATTATCACAGAGAATAGCAGGGAAACTTGCTGGCCTTTTGGTGCTCCTGGCCACCATCAACATCAGAAGGTAAATAGAAGAAAAAAGGCATTATTTCTGCATATAACAGATAAAACTATGCACCGTGCAGGATTTCTCTAAGCAAGCAGGCTGGAATTTATAAGCAAACATTCCTACAGAGTAGCTCAGAAATATCCTCTAAGTATAAAGTTTAACATAGTGATTTCTAGCATTATATAACACATGTGTATATAGTCAAGCAAGGAGAAGTTAAACTATCAACATTTGCACTTGATAAGCTAATGAGGCACAGTAAGAAGGATAAATGCAGGGTGATTTCCCTCATCTGTGGTACATAGAGAAAAAAATCAAGGGTCTGGACAACACCAATCAATAATAAACTTTTAGCACTGTATTAAAAACCTGAGAGTGCCAGGGTGAGGGAGGGAGGAAGGAATGAGCATGTTGCCAGACCAAGGGTGGTATAAAGAGCCAACAGACTGTGCCCAAACTATGATGGTCCATCGACAGAGAATGAAAGAAAAGGAGCGGGGAGCGGGGAGCAGGGGCCGGGGATAGGGGTCGTGGTGGAAAGTCAGATCTGAGTTGTTCTAGAGACGGGGCAGAGGGTCATAGACTTGTCAGTGGCTGAGTGTACACTGTATGGAAACACCATAAAACTGTTAAAATTGTTAACCTATTACCAAACTCTAACTTACCATTAACATCTTTTAACACTATTACCTTAACTATCATTTTTTTAAGTAAAAGAAGATGTGATCTCTATGGAAAAACAAAAGGCCACACAAATTATGGCGATGGAATAGAAAAGATAGTATTGTCAACAATAATTTTGGAATAAAAGCTTGAAACTTAATGAATCCTTGCTCTTTCTCTAATTTAAAAAAGGCCTTTGACATGGATCAGCTACCTGTATATCAGATCTAAAACGTAAATCTTTGAGAAAATAAAACAGAAAATGTTTGTGCCATAGACTTTGGAAAAAACTTTTATGGAAATAAAAAATAATGAACCATAAAAATGAGTAAATGGGACTTTATAAAAACTAGAACCTTTAAAAAACCATTTATAGGTAAATTTGTTTTTGAAAAAATAACAGAATGGATTGGGAGTGACAAGAAAGCAGGCAGTCAGACTGATTCTGGTTATAAGTAAATATAAAACATACCCAAGTTGAATCTTGACATACTGAAAGATCCATAGAATTACAGTGAAAGAAATAGATCAACATAAGAGAGTGCTGTCCATTTTTAAAAAGTAAAAAAAAAAATACAACCAGAAAAATTTAACACTTGTTTCTGGATAGAATTTGGAACAAAAGATAAAAGAAGACATTTAAAAATATTTTTATATTTATTGAAGTACTTGGCAACATTTGAGTAGGCTTCTGAATTCCTAATTTGATGGTAGTGTATTTCTAATTTTCTGAAGAGGAGGGGCATATGGCAATGTAAAAAATGTCCTAGTAAGTGAGAAGGACAAGGACAAATACCAGGTGTTCTCACTAATCTGTGATGTATAGAATAACTTGTCTTGGAAAAGAAGGTTACTAAAGATCAGCGAAGTATTGGCTCTAGATGGCAGAGTCTGTCCCAAATGATCTCTCATGTATGGAACATACATGAATGATCTCTCTTATATGTAAGAAATAAAGAATGATAGTGAAGGAATAACACATGGCAAAAAACAACAGGGTCTGAGAACTGGTCTAGAGAACAGAGGACCATGATGAGATGCAGGAGGAGTTTAGTGATGTCCCCTGAGACATTGCTGGAGGGAAGTGGGCATTCTGGTAGTAGGTCTGGGGTTGCCACATGGCATGTGTGTATTAAATCCTATCACTGACAGCACTGTAAATCACAGTCCTTTTAAAACTGGGGATAGAAAGGAGCACCTTTCTATCTAGTTTGGAGGACTCACCTGCCAGGGATCCTCCAAACTGTGGGCAGAGGCCAGTCAAACCTGGAGGTGGGGGACCCCCTTTTCAACATTCAATCCTAAGGGATTCGGCTGCGACATTCTCAGGGTTGGCAGTGACCTTTTCCCTCCTGCTGGCCATCTGGAGTGCAGTTCACTATCACCCCCCTGGTGAAGAGGCCTGTGTGAATCAGGCGCCTAATGAGGTGGAGCAGCCCAGAGGAGCCGCTCAGGTGCCCTGAGCGCAATCCCAGAGCGCACAGCCTCCTAGAATCAGCACAACTGCCTGGACCCTGCACGTGCCCCTCCCTGTTCAGGTGTCCTCACCTCAGAGGGTCAGTGCCAGTGGCTCCCTGCCGCCCCTGCCCTCGGTCCTCAAACCCACCTTTGCACACCAGGGGGACGCAGTATAGAAGCACAAAGGGCTTTATGTTGCTGAATGGCAGACAGGTTCTCATACAGTTCATTCTGCAGACAGACTCCCAACAAAAACGGTTCTTTTCCTCGTTGTGGGGATGAAGAGGCGGGAACTCTATGGTATATCTCTCTTGCCGCAGACTGCTGTAGTCGTGCATTTTATCTGGAAATGTCGACAGCAGAATCGAGGGTTTTTTATTCCTGCTCAGGGCTCTGTCAGGAGACCTCTCTCGGGATCCTGGGGAGGATGGCCTGTGCTCCTCCTGCAAGGCCTGGCCTGGCTGTACCGGGGAGCCCGCCAGGAGCCCAGGGCCAAGGGTAGGCGGCTCATCAGTGGACGGTGCCTGCATCTGAGAGCCAATGACCATTACTGCTGCTGTTGCTGGAACAGCTCTTCAAACATCAATCCAGATGCACGATTTTGTCAAAACCTAGCAA
>JAOXYA010047544.1:0-12340 GCA_028565675.1 Sorex palustris | reverse complement strand
GTCTCCAATGGAGACGTTACTGGGCCCGCTCGAGCAAATCGACGATCAACGGGAGGGCCTTTACCTTTTTTACCTTTTCTTAGTAGCTACATTAGCTACGTATAATTGTAGTCCTGTCTCGTTAGTGTGTGCTGACTCTTATTTGTAGAAAAGGCCCCTTTTGAAATTGGGTAGATGGCTCAGAGAGATACAGGAGTCTCAGGTTTGTTTTAGTTTGGGGCCATACCAGGCAGTGCTCAAAGGTTACTACTGGCTCTGCACTCAGGAGTCACGCCTGGTGGTATACGGGAGACCATAGGGAATACGGGGGATTGAACCCAGGTCAGCCGCATGCAAGGCAAATGTCCTTCCTGCTATACTATCACTCTGGCCCCCCAGAGTCTCAGGTTCGATTCATAGCACTGCATGGTGCTCTAAGCACCACCAGGTGTGAACCCTGAGCAATTAAACCAGGATTAGATCACTGTTCAGGGGCTTTTGGGGGGCACATTCCACCCCTGCCCAATAAAAAATAATGCCAGAAAAGTCCCTATTTTATTCTTATTTGAAAGTCTATTTTGCCTGATGCTCATATATATGGTCACTTGCTCTCTATTGGTTACTGTGGGTATAATATAACTTTAACCTTTTACATTTCAATGATTTGTGTTTTGAGTATGAGGTGTATCTTTATATGCAGTTCTTGTACACAGTGTGCAGCTGGAGATGTTATTGTTGTTGGGGTGTGGGTGGTGGTGGGGGGTGTTACCCATAAGCAGAGGTTCTCAGGGCAGCTGTGTGTTAGGCAAGTGTCTTCTTACCCTTTGCGGCAAGTGCCTTCTTACCCTTTGCGTTACATCTCTCTGCCCCTCCCCCCACTTTTTAAAAAGCATGATGAAACTGGTGCTGTAATTTGTGTTCATTTAACCTCATTGAGGTGTGAAGCCCCGTGGCTTGCACATGTTCATCTATCTTGACAGTTTCAGTTCTCTGACTGGAGTATCTGGTTTGTCAGGGCAGGAACAAGATCTCAGTGGCTGACCCCTGCCACTGTGTGGTTCACCAAGCATCACTGGAGCGACTCTTCACACAGAGCCAGGAATAGCCCTGGGGCTATTCCTGGGTGTGTCCCCTCAAATATATTTTTACATTGTTCATTGAATTTTTTTTTGTTTTGGGGGACCATACCTGGCGTTATTCAGGGTTTACTCCTGCCCTTGTGCTCAGGGATCACTCCTGACGAGACTTAGAAGACATTACATGGTGTTGGGGATTGAACCTGAGTCAGCTGCATATAAAACAAGTGCCTTAGCTGCTCTTGGGCCCCAAATCTATCATTATTGTAACTATTGCTGTAGTTAAGTTGGGGAGCATTGATGTTGGGCAACACCCAATAATGCTTAGGGTTTACTCCTGGCTCTGTTTCTTAAACTGCAACAAATGAACAATAATTAATAGGCAAAAAAGCTTGTCATCCTAAGTTGCCTCAAAGTCAATGAAATTTAAGTTCAGCTGGCCCATGGGACTGGGCATGAGGCAGGCAGTTTATATGAGGGGCAAGAGCTCAGGTTCACCCAGTTTCCACTATAGGATCAAGTAAAACCATTCCCAAATGAAATGGCCAGTTTAGCTGGCATATGCTTTGCAAACAGGAGGCATGATGTTTAATCCCCAGCACTGTATGCCCTAACCCACAGGTGAGCAACCTCTGAGTACTGCCACTGTGGCCCAAACCCCAAAAAAAAAGAGAACTAGAAGGGTGATAGCAGTCATGGTTCCCTGTGCTGCTGCTAGCTCCAGCCCTTCTAGTATGACCAGCCTCATGCGTAATAAGGAAGAGATGTCAATTATGAAAATCTCCCTGATCGTAGGTGGACTGGAATATGCCTCATAAATCCCTGTTTCACTGTCATCCCATTGTTCGTTGATTTACTCGAGCAGACACCAGGAACGTCTCCATTTGTTCTAGCTCTGAGATTTTAGCAAGTGCCACATTGAAGGCTCTTTCGGGTCAGGGGAATGAGACCCATCGTTGTTACTGGGTTTTGGCATATTGAATACACCACGGGGAGCTTGCCAGACTCTGCTGTGCAGGCAGGATACTCTCAGTAGCCTGCCGGGTTCTCTGAGAGTGAGAACTAAACAATAAGAGGCCATGTGGCAGTAAATGTGGCCTCATGCATCTGGGAGCTTGGTTTTATAGTTTCTGGATCTTGGCTGTTGATGGGATTACACAGTACCAGGGCAGTTGGTGAGTGTAACTGTCTAGCTACTGTAAGATAGGGGATCTGGGTGGAGGAGGCTCAGTCCCGATCCGAGCAGGCTTGGAGATCTCAGCGCCAGGTTTCACACACCTGGGTTCCTCTGCTGGTTCCTTCATGCGTGAGGCTCACCCGAGCTTGTGGAGAGTGGTCTTGAGTATGACTGTGGCTGGATTCCAGAGGTCTTCAGCTGCTGGGACTCTGCTCAGGGCGGGGAGGGAAACTCAACCCGTCTCCCTCCAAGAGGCTCCAGTGGGACAGCCAGGCGCAGGGGCAGGAGACTCTGCCCATAAATCCCTAAACCTTCCTAAACCATGTAGGCTGGCCAGGGAGGTTTTAAATAGACTCAACATTTTTAGTTGGTAGCTTAGTTCCTCATCAACATTGTAATAATATCTCAGGAGAAGTTAACACTTCACCCAATGGTCCAACTAGTGTAAGTTGACAGAACTTGTTTGGACCTCCAAAGTCTTAAACATTTTATTTTTTGTTTTGGGGGTCACACCCAGCTGTGTTCAGTGGTTACAGGGCTTATTCCTGGCCCTTTGCTCAGGGATTACTCCTGGCAGGGCTCAGGGGATCATATATGGCGCTGGGGATTAAACTTGGGTTGGCTGAGTGCAAGGCAAGCTCCTTATCTTCTGTACTATCACTTCAGTGCTATTTAACACATACTCCACCCCCACCATTTTGGACCACACCTGGAAATGTTTAGGGGTTACTTCTGGCTCTGTAGTCAGGAATCACTCCTGGTGGTGCACGGAGGACTATACAGGATGCCCAGGATTGAACCAGGTTTAACTGCATGCAAGGCAAGCAGCCAGCTTGCTGTTCTCTCACTCTGACCCCCTTAAGCCTTTAACCTTTAATCTTTGTGCTTAAACCAATTTTTTTTTGTGTGTGAAACACCATGAGATACAGTTGTAGACTTACAAGTTTAAACCTTTAACCCCCTTAAGCCTTTAACCCTTAACCTTTGTGCTCTAGTTACTGAACTAGCTAGTGCTGTGCCCAAAACTTCCTTCCACTTTTGGGAGTGGAGGTAAAGGGAGTGGTGATGGTACTTTTCGTTCCAATCTTTTTCTACACACACACAAACACACACACACACACACGTCACTTCACTCTCTATCATTAGTACTTTTCCATATAAAAAGTTTCATAGGCACTTTTTATTTTTGTGCTCCTGGGGATTGAATCCAGAGCCTCACTCAGCCACCTTTAGGGTCCTCTCAAAAACAGTTTTAAATGACCAGTGGGGCTCTCAAGAGGACAGTCCTTCCCCGTGATTTCCATTGTCTCTCAATGACTCTGAATATTTCTGTGTTGGAACTTGGGTGAATTTGCTGTTCTTTCTTTCTATTATTAAACACACAAAAAGGCCTAATAACATTGACATATAATTTAAAGTGAACTGTATTATGACTACTACAGAGGTTAGGAATAAGATCAAAATCAGCCCCTAAGCCCCACCCTTTGTTCTCTGCCTCTTCCTTTCAGCTATAGCAGGTTTTCCCCCTTTCCCTTTGGTTTTGGGCCATACCTGGTAATACTTGGTAATACTTAGGGTTTACTCCTGATTCTGTGCACAGGGATCACTCCTGGCAAAGTGTGGTGCTGGGGATCAAATACAGATCAGCCGCATACAAGGCAAGTTTTTTAATGGCAGTACCCACTTTCTGGTCCTCAGCTACAATGGTTTTATTTTTATTTATTTATTTATTTATTTTCTTTTTGGGTTCACATCCAGCGATGCCTAGGAGTTATTCCTGGCTTTGCACTCAGGAATTACTCCTGGCAGTACTCGGGGAACCATATGGGATGCTGGGAATCAAACTGGAGACTGCTGCGTGCAAGGCAAATGCCCTACTCGCTGTACTATTGGCTCCAGCCCCATCAGCTACAACGGTTTTAAAGGTGTGTAATATGGTGCCCATGGTCTAATGACTGTAGAACATTAGGAGGCAGCTGAGAGGGATGCTCTTCCCTTACATAGAGGCCCTTGCCAGACCTCCCCAAAGTGGTTCAAAATTGCACATCCCTTGAGAGCTGTTCAAATGCCATTACTTTGCCCAGAACCTCCTTTTGCTTGGACTCAGTAGCTTTCAAGCTGTTTCTAATCACCATTCTCAGATGCCTCCCTCTTCTTGTCCTGCAAGCTGATCTCACATCCCTAAAAATAACCTCCTTTTATGTTTTTCGCTGGATTTGCAGCTTTTCCCTGAGGTCCCTCACCTGGACCCTCACCTCCTGTCTAACTCCCTCCATCTGAGCTTTTGCCAGGCCAATCCTCCCATGTCAGGCACGAACCCGTTGCAACCTCCACTCAGCACTGCCTTCCTGCTCTCACCAGTCAGAGAGACTCTCAAAGCCACGATGGAGAAGCATAGATGTGTTGGGGTTTGCTACATCCCATTGCTCTTGTCTGGACCTCCTACCAGCAGAAGTGACCCTCTAATGAGACCCCTCAGGGTTACTCCTCCACCCAAGACCTTTATTTATTTATTTATTTATGCTTTATGGGTCACACCTGGCGATGCACAGGGCTTACTCCAGGCTCAGCACTCAGGAATTACTCCTGGTGGTGCTCAGGGTACCATATGGGATGCTAGAAATCAAACAGGGTTGGCCACGTGCAAGGCAAACGCCTTACCTGCTGTGCTGTCGCTCCAGCCCCCCATCCGAGACCTTTGGATCTCTCCGTGCTTTAGTTCTGGGCCTAATACTCCTGGGAGTGTAAATACCAGCCCTGACCTCATTCTGAGCCATAGGAGGGAGTTGGCATGGGGCCGAGTGTGCTGATGGAGGGACTCACGGCTCCTCAGAGAACAAGCACAGTAGATGTGTGATGTAAAGCTGCTGCGGGGCTGACCTGGGAGCTGCTGGAGCACACCGAAGATGGCAGCAATGGGTCATAGTTAAAAAAAACATCTGGGAGCACTTTGATGACACTGAGCTTTGTGTACCTCTGCGGGGGGGTATAATGGCATTGGTCTCGACTAGCCCCTGCACCCATTCATGTTTTTTCACTCTCCTTCAATGAAGTGATATTTAGGTCACGGTGGATTGAAACTGTTTTTTTTTTGGGGGGGGGCATACTTGGCTCTGCACTCAGGAGTTACTCCTTGTGGTGCCTGGTGGGCCATATGGAATGCCGGGGATTGAACCCGGGTTGGCCATGTGCAAGGCAAATGCCTACCAGTTGTACTATTTATTGATCTGAACCTGAAGCTGTATTTTTGATAATAATTTGAAGACTGTGTCCAAATTAGTCATTACCCCTAGCAACCACTCCTCTTATTTGCTCTCTCTGGCCTCGGATCTCTACACTGCATCTTCTCTTGCTTGGTTTAGAATTCTTTTCATAGAGTGGTATGGGGGAAGGGCACAAGCAGTGATGCTCAGGGTCTATTCCTAGCACCCACTGCAGTGCTGGGGATTGAGCAGGTACTGATGTGTGTAAGGCACACCCACCCCTGTACACTCTCTCTACCCTGGTTTAGATTTCTTAGGAGAAACTGCTTAGTAAAGTAGGAAAGTTACCAGAATCCTAAGGAGGGACAGTAAATTATTATTATAGCCAACAGCAACTAAAATCAAGAAACTGTGATAGGCTTGGAGCTGGGCTAGCTTTGCCCAAACCTGAGGGTGGCATGAATTACCCTAAGAAGAATCAAGGTGGATTTTGTCCATTTGGTTGTGAGGGTGGGCAGAGTTAGAAGTGCTCGGTACTCAGGGACCTCTCATGGTGGTGCTGGGGGGACCATGTAGTACCAGGGATCCAACCTGGGCCTGCTGTGTGCAAAGCATGTGCTGCAGTCAATTGAGCTCACTCAGGCTCAGAGTAAGGGTGTATTTTCTGAAGGTGGCTGCTAAAAGGGGTACAAAGCAACAAAGTACCACTCCACCAGCTCTGGAGCTATAAGCACATTCTTGGTGGTTCTAAGCTGACTTGGAAACCCATAGGGTGACTACCAGATTCCTTTGAACTCCTTTCGGTTGTTGATTGTTTACAAGAATCAGAGACGAGGGACTGGAGTGATAGCACAGTGGGTAAGGTATTTGCCTTACACACGGCCAACCCGGGTTTGATTCCTAGCATCCCATATGGTCCCCTGAGCACCGCCAGGAGTAATTCCTGAGTTCAGAGTCAGGAGTAACCCCTGAGCATCACTGGGTGTGACCCCAAAAGCCAAAATAAATAAATAAATAAAATAATCAGAGACCAACTGAGACAGGATACCCACGGTTTGAGCTTTCCGTTTAATAAATTTAATAAATAATATTAATAAGGAGTCCATAGTACATTGTCACAAGAAAGCAAAACCAGGATAAATTAAAAACTTAGAAATTAGTTAAGAGTAGTTACATCAGTACCAGAGTGATAGTACAGTGTTTGCTTGCACGCAGCTGACCCGAGTTCAATCCCTGGCATCCTATATAGTTCCCTGAGCACTGCCAGGAGTAGTTCCTGAGTGCAGAGCCAGGAATAACTCCTGAGCATCGTTGGGTGTGACCCCACACCCAAAAAAAAGGAAGAGTAGTTATATCGGAGCTGGAGGAATAGTACAGTGATGGACAGGGCACTTGCCTTGCATGAGACTGACCTGAGTTTGATTCTGGTACCCCATATGGTTCCCCGACCCCCTCCAGGACTGATCTCTGCTTGAAGAACCAGAAATAAGCCCCGAGTACCACTTGGTTGTAGCCCCCAAACAAACAAAAACAACAGTTACATCATTACCACTTACAGGCATGCGTCTAGATGGGGCATTTAATGAAAGCATGTTCATTATGTAAGTATGACTGGTAATAACTATTCAACCTACTAAACCCGTTTATTTAGTAAATTCCCCCATTGACCTGGATTTGTATTCCATCGTGAATTATTACTCTTCCCAGCCTGAGGATCGTTCAGGACCAAGGAGAGCGGCCCTAGGGGCCTGGGGAGGCTGTCAGAGGCCAGTGGGGGGCTGCTGTGTTCAGGCTGGAAGGGCCCAGGGGCAGTGGAACTCAGGGTTCCCGAAGGAGGAGGTACTGTCCAGCGATGGTCCTTCGGGACAGAAGCCCTGGACAAGCATGCGAAGTCGCCCTACTCTGCCCTACCAGGGATGACGTCTCATTTTTTCTTTTTCCAGAGGATTTGTGCTGGCCAAACCTGAATTTAAGGCCTCGTAGGACTTTAATTTTATTCATTCTGGTAGGGCAGTATGTGGACAGCTGGTGGCTGTGGAAGAGGCACTGGTGGAGAAAAGAGGAAGTAGCTACTGGCCTCCCACCCCATCTCTGTCCAGTGTGAAAGGAGAGAGGTGAGGAGTTTTGTCTTGTTTTGTTTTTTAAACACCAGTTTTCAAAGTTCAAGACGAGGGGCTGGTGTGTTAGTGTACTAATAGGACATTTCCTTTGCCTGCAGCCATCTAGGGTTTGATCCCTGGCAGCCCATAAGGTCCCCAGAGCCCTGCCAGCAGCGATCCCTGAATACAGACCCAGTAGCAAACTCTGAGCACTGCTGGGTGTAGCCCCGCCAAAATCCAAAAGCTCCAAGTTTGGGCCTTCGGGGGATAGTTCAATGGGCTGAACGCATGTTCTGCAGGGGGAAGACCTGAGGTTCCATCCCCAGCACCACTTGGTCGCCTAACACAGCCAGGAGTGTGACTCCTGAGCACCACCGGCTGTCGCCTTGTGGCCCCCAAACCAAGTCAGTAGAAGACTGTTACAGTCTTTGGGTTGTCACTAGGGAGTCTCACAATTGTCAACCCTCCTTCGCCCCCAGTGTGCAGGTGGGTTCCCCGGGACCCCTTTCCAGGTGGTCTGAGCACCCACTCTGTTTTCTTTGGGGGGTGTACTCCAAATTTCCCATTGAGAAGTTCCTCCACTCCTTGGGGAGATGACATGAGAGGATACATGCTTTAGGGGCTCCCGCAAGCTCCCCAGTGGCCCCCCACAGAGCCGGGGAGTGTGTGGAAAGGCAGGTTCACATGCCTTCAGTCCCGTTTCTCCCCAGCCCCTCAGGGTGGCTGTAGCTTCTGTATTTGCAGCTTCGGGAATTGGAGTCTTGAGGCAAATGCCAGGAAAGTGTTGCCATGTCCAGGCCAGACCTCCCTGCCGAGGCTTTGTGCCCCTGTGCTGGGACACCCGTGGGGCCTGGTTTCTGGCCCGGGCTCCCTGGGGCTCCCAGTCTCTGCCCCTTCCTCCAGCCGAACTCTGCTTCACTGCAGCTAGCCAGCCTGGGTTCCCAGGAGTGCAGCCCAATTGCCTCCGACTGGCCTTGGAGCCTGTTCCTTGGACTCCCAAAGACACAGGCCAGCCGAGAGACAGGATGGAGGTGAGGGTCCTTCCACGCAGCAGACCCTGCTTCAGATCCCAGCACTGCGTATGGTCCCTTCCTAGGAGTAAGTTCTGAGCATGGATGAGTGTGCCCCCTCCCCCAACACTACCCTGCAAAGAGACACAGGAATCCCTACATCACCCCAAAAGAGGACTTCCTGTACTCTGGGTTCTGATCTCCAATCGCTTCAGTTCAGGTAACTAGTTAGAAAAAGGAACATAGTACAACTGGTAAGAACCCTTAGTACTCAGGGGAGGTGAAGCTTTTTATTTATTTTTTAATTTAATTTTTATTAGTGAAACACCATGAGGTACAGTTGTAGACTTACACATTTTTGTGCTTGGGTTTCAATTATACTCTTGGAATATGAGTGGTGTGAGGTCCAGGATTTCGGCTGCCAGGGCTGGGTCCCTTTGGGCGGGGAGTGGCCACCTCCCAGGGTGACCCTAATGAAAAAGCCTGGCGTGGGAGCAGGTGCCATGGCTGTGGCATATGCTGTTTTTTTTTGGGTGAAAACATTCTTTTCAAGAAGATATTTCTCAGATATCTGGTCAAATGGTTATTGATCCATAAATTCGGTTTGAATTATAAAACAAGTAAACATGGATTTGGGTTAAAAAACAAACAAACAAACAAACAAACAGAATTAAGCTCAACCCTTCTTGAAGCTGCTCCTCTAGTCTGGGTGTGATATTCCTTCCCTGTACCCCAGTCTGCTGTTGCTTGCAACTTGCAGAGTTGCTGTTGCAACTCTGGGTGTATGATCTCTGCTTTGTTTTGTTTTGTTTTGCGCCTACTCTTGGCTCTGTGCTGGAGGGAGTGTCACTCTTTGAGGTTCTTCCTGGCAGTTATTCCTAAGGAGACCATGTGGTTCTGGGAATGAAACCTGGGTCTCTGACATGCAAATCGTGTACCCAGTCCATTGAGCTGTCTCTCCAGCTCTATTTGTTTTCATTGTGTCCCACATGCCCCAAACACACTTTATTTAAACACGGTCGTTTACAAAGTTGTTCATAATGATTCGTTACAGGTATTCAATATTCCAAACCCAATCCCACTACCACTGTCACCTTCCCTCCACCATTGTCTCTGTTTTCCCAACCACCCTCAAGTCTGTCCCTGAAGCAGGCCAACAACAATTTATTTTATATTGCTTGTTACCAATATATGGCAAATGGAGTGATAAAATAAAAAGTTTCCGTAAAAGAAAAGTAAAGAAAGTTGTTGTATCTCATCACGGGGACATGTGTTCCAGGAAATCCAGAATTTTTAACTGGGCAGTACAAATGGAGTTCAATTTCTAGCTGGGCTATATCTGAGAATTTTTTTTGGCTAGTTGACCTCTTTTTAGATTTATTTATGAGTCTCTGGAACAAGGTCAGTAGGTGAGCTTACATGGCGCTGGAGGAGGTTCATGGGCCTGTTCTCCTTATTGTTGTTATACGTTCTTGGGGCCAGAGTGATAGTACAGTGGGCTGGATGTTTGCCTTGCACGTGGGTCATTGACCCTGGGTCAATCCTCTGCATCCCGCATGATCCCCCAAGAACCACCAGGAGTAATCCTTGAGTATCGCCAGGTGTGGCCCCCTCCACCTTCCCTCCGACAGAACTCCTATATGTGTTCTTCTATGTGTCAAAGATGTAGTCGAGCACGGGGTAGCCCATGTCTTTCTTTAGGGCATGCATTTCCTCTTGGCCATTCTAATCTTTATCTCCCTCTCTGGAGAATCCCATATTCACACTGTTTTACTTCAGAGGAAAAAAAAAAGAAAAGAAAAGCCAGAGCCATGGGTGTTATTGGGCCACATCCCATGGACGCCTCCAGGTCAGGAGCCCACGTGCAGTGCTGGCCTGCCGGCTGGCAGCTTTCTTAAGCAACACCTTAAGTCTCATGGTGTGTGGAGAAAATCTTTACTTTCATTTGTTTGTTTGCAATCAGGACTTGTAAGACATGCTAATTGGCAAAGTGAAAAGGATTAACGATCTTTAATCACGGTTAGAATGAAAAATACCCTTATTGTTTTCCTGTCGCTGAATAACCTTGTTCCATCTGCATCCAGGAAACAGTCACAAGTCAGCTAAGTAAAAATCTTTCAGTTGTTCTTTAAAAAACAAGTATTTCCTGGGAGATCATTGACTTCAGCCTGGCTGCTGAGGCTGGGTGGTGACTCGGAATGAAGGAGCAATGGATTGGAAGGAGGTTATACAAGGGGGAAACAGGCACAGCCCAAGCCCAGGAATTTGGTGCCCTGGTCCGAGGGCATCATACATCTGGATTTGGATTCAACTCTGCATTGTATCGTCTTGCATTCTCTTCTAAGCGATTTCCTGGAAGTTCATTTTCTTATTTATTTATTTATTTATTTATTTTATTACTCTCTCCTTTAATGGGAATTTTTTTTAAAGGTGGGGAAATAAAAAGGATAGGGAGACAAAAAAAATTCAAAATACTCCACCTTTTAAAAGTGGACACGTTAGTGGCCCTTGCTATGCTCTCCAAGAGGACGTGTCACTATATTTTCATCAAGTTCCCACCCCAACCCAAAGCCCAAACAAAATATGTAGCAGCTATTTCCATTTCTCTTTCCCAAAGCCCTTGAAAATCACTGCTCTTTCTTAAAAAATGAATGTATTGACTCTTCACATTTTATATATTCATATTTTATATAAATAAAGTTATAATAAGTGGTCTTTAATGTTTGGTTTCTTTCACTTTCCTAACATTTACAGTTCTTTATCTGTTATGTTTTTCTTGATTTCCTTTTCTAAAAAAAAATTTTTCCCCTAGTGCAGTAATAATATTCATACTTGTCTCCTGATCCTTGTTGTACATCCATGCAAAGCAATAAAAGTTAAACTACCTCTGACTTCAAAGTTGCTTTATCTGCTCTGTTTGATAGGCTCAGTGAAATAGAACATTAATCACAACAATACACCAAAAATTGTATTTGGCTATGGAATATATGATAATATAAGAGAGGAGTGAGGTTGGAGAGGTAGGGTTAAATACAGGATTTAACTTCCTTGGAATTAGGTTGATATTATTAAAAGCTTATGAGAAAAATGGTTCAAGTGCATGCTAAAGATAGTAAACAGATTGAAGCCCTACATTTTACTGTGGTGATGAACTTTTTCAGATAGACATTAATAATATTGGATAAAGGTAAAGTGTTTAGGACCAGAGAGATAGTTTGATGGGCTAAAAAATGGTTCGCATGTGAGAATCCTAGATTTTCACTGATATTGAATGGTCCCATGAGTACCATTAGAGGTAATCTCTGAGCACAAAACAGGGGATAGCCCCTGAGCAGTGCCAGGTATGGCCCCCAAACAAAACAGGTTTATTCTTGAATCATTTTTATTTTATCATGTTTATTAATAAATGTCTAAGAAATGGACAAAATAGTATTAGATATCTCAAATATCTCAGACATTGGTTATAATTAAATTACTTGAATTTGGTTTGTCTTTCCAGATATCAGTCTTGTCTCTTACTCAGATAAACTGGATGGATAACATGGCCTTTAAAGACGTCTTTGACCTACAGAGAACTACCTTTCTACCTTCTCCTGAATGTAATGACCTAGCTTCCTTGAAGTCTAAGTCTGCTATTAAAAGTTTATAGGTAGGGGCTGGAGCAATAGCACCACGGGTAAGGCATTTGCCCTGCACACAGCTGACCTGGGTTCGATTCTCAGCATCCCATATGGTCCCCTGAGCACCACCAGGAGTAATTCCTGAGTGCATGAACCAGGAGTAACTCCTGTGCATC
>JAOXYA010047525.1:0-12341 GCA_028565675.1 Sorex palustris | reverse complement strand
CCTTTGTTCCTCTGCCAGTACCTTCATGCATGTGGAGAGTGGTCTCAGCATGGTTGTGGCTGGTTCTGGAGGTCTTCGGTGCTGGAGCTCTGCTTGGGGCAGGGAGGGAAAGTCAACCTGCCTCCCTGCAAGGGGGCCCTGACTAGGACAGCAAGGTGTGGGTGCTGGAGATTCTTAGTGCGCTGAGCAAAGTTTTGTAATTTCAAGGTCAGAGTATCAAGAATGTGAACTTGTGTCAGATTCAGGGATCTTGGAAAGTGCAAATAGATCAGGATTCTGATCTTGAAAATTGCAATCAATACTTATGGGCTAATTAAACGGAGCTCCAAAATACTAAGACAAACCAAGAAACATCCACTATGACAAGAAATGCAAAGTCATGTGTGAACCCAGGATGGCCCCTGGTGGGGCTAAGAGGAGAGGCTGTGGGACAGCCCCACCAGGAGGAGTCCCAGAAATGAAGGATCCTGAGGCATTTGTATCTGTATAGTTCGCCTGACATCACAATCTCTTGCAGAACATGGAGGAATCACAATTTACACACAGGAACTTGACCTGACTGGGCCTCCCTGAGACCTGAACTGAAGGAACTTAGGTGAAAGCTGAGATTCCTGAGCCCTAATGAAGACCAAGGAAGGCACAGTGCAGGCGATGTGATGGCAAGAACAGAAAGACAGGTATGGAGATCAAAACAGACAGAGACAGAAACAGAAACAGCTCAAGAAGTGCCAGGCTGAATGGACGACAGAGGAGCTAAAGCGTTTGGGTCAGTGAGGGACAGAGGCAGCTGCATGAACCAGCTCTGGGAGGGTCTAATGGGGGGTGAGTTTTGGGGGAAGGGGGACGGGGACTATGATGTGAGGGTGTCACTAAACATGGAGCCTGATCTGAGGGAGAGATGGGGAAGGATCCTGGTAGAGACGCTGGATCCGGACCTGAGTCTCATTAAGGTTGAGTGGTAATAGGTTGTAGAAAGTGTGAGAAGCTTGATCAAAGTTGGTACAATGACACTTGCAGGGGGGTTGCGAATGGACCTGCCCTAAGACTGAGGGATGGCAGGTCAGGGACCCGAGGTCACTCCGAGTACAGGATGGATTAGTTTTTATGGTGATCTGATTCTCTGGTGAACCTTACTCCCTCCTGATTCCTGTGCCCCTTTCAGTACTTAGCGCCCTCTGGTGGCCTTGGAGATCCCTGCAGTTCAGCCTGCCTCAGCAGGTTTGTATCTTGGCCTACCCTGCCTTACCCTCACTCTGACTCTCTCTAGCACAGTAATACATGGCTGTGTTCTCAGAGGTCACTGAGCTCAGCTGCAGGGAGAACTGGTTCTTGTTCCTGTCTCTGGTGATGGAGACTTGGCTCTTGAGGGACGGGCTGTAGTAGGTGCTTCCATCATAACATATGAGTCCCAACCAGAGCAGGCCCCTCCCTGGGGGCTGGCGGATCCAGTGCCAGCAGTAACCAGAGGATATGGAGTATCCAGAGACAGAGCAGGTGAGGGAGAGGGTCTGCGATGGCTTCACTAGGCCTGGGCCCAACTCCTGCAAGGTCAGAGCAGACACAGCACCTGGGGACAAGGAGAATCAGTCACTGTCAGTCCCTGCAGTCATTCCCTCCCCCAGACCCTGTCACATCTGGGACACTCACCCAGGGGAGCTGTCAATAGGCAGAGGAGAAGACTCCACGGAATCATCTTCTCGACCACAGCTCTGCCTTCCCCAGAGACTCAGCCCTGAGTGAGGAGACAGCTGTGAGCTTCAGAGCCCAGAGAGCATTTGACCCCAGGGCTGAGAGGGATTTGCATGAGGTGATCTCCTCTGTTATTAGTGGAGACCTCTGACCTCAGGTCCCCTTTGTCGCATTGGGGTGCTGATGTCACACACCCTGTGTGGTGTATTGAGGATTCAGTCCATGTGGCACTTTGAAAGAGCTTATAGAAGGTCCTGACTCAGTCTGCATAATAATCAGTGTCAGCGACATTGACAACATCACAATTCCTTTCGTTTGGCCGCCTTGAAATATATAATAAAAGTAGTTCACATTTTTCCCTTTTCAATACTCTAAGAAACTCTAAAACTAACCATCTTCTACAATGCTGTAACTGTGATTTCATTTAAGCTATGATTCATTTTAAATATTCTCAGTATCTCTGTCTCTGTCTCTCTGTACATTTCTCTCACTGTATGAATCCGTTTTCTGCTCCCCAAAGTGTCTTGAAATTACATTAATCAAGGATTTTGCAATGTTCTCTTCAAATAGATATTCACTTGAGATTCTATGCTATTTTTGCATGACCCAGTTTTAGCTAGAAACCTTTGAATTCATATTAATAAAATTTCTCTTCCTGGACATCTGGGCATCCTCTATGGTCGATCACCTTTGTGGTTCCCTCCATTCCCCAGGTCGTGTCTCCTCATCCTCCCTTCAGAAAGAAGCCTAGAGTCAGCCCCTCAGTATCACCTCAGTCTTGTGACTCCCCTCCTCTGAGCCTCCTCATTCTTTTCTGATGTTTAACACAAATCACAGCATGCACATGCAGTGTTTGGGGTTGATTCAGATTTTCAAGGACGCATAAGTTTTACAGCAAGGAGTTTGTTCTTTTGTGATGTGACTGATGTTTGAAGAATTAGCCTCAGTCTCGCAGCCAAGGGCACTGGCATTCCTGCCTCAGCGGTCCTCATCTCTCACCTGACAGTCTCCTAATCTGACTCACAAACCTCTGAAATGGGTGTGCTACCCAGTCCCTCTGCACTACGCACGGGGACATTGAAAACGGACATTGAGGATTCACAGCATCAAACAGGTGAAAACTTCATGTCCAAGTCAATCTGCAAATCCTTTGCTTGCTTGAGGAAAGCTGAATTAAAAGGGTAGAAACCATGTGTCTTAATCATCTGGTAATATGTGCTCATCGTCCACTCAACATGCTGGTCAGAATCACAAAGACAAAGTCACTTTTACCGTTGCATGTAAAGAAGTTCTAGAGAGTCTGTGAATTCCCAGATACAAAACTGAACAATGAGGCCCTTTGAACATCCATCTCAGGACGCTCAACTCACATCTGCACGGTGCATGCTGCACAACTCTCAGTCTGTCTGTGCAAACACAGCCCTGTGACATGGTTCCTCCTTCCACAAGTATAGCAGCAAAACAGACCTGACCAGATTCAAGGTCCCCACTGCATTCCTGGGAGATGCAATGTGTTTATTTATTTCAGGCTCAGATTCAAAATAAGCCTTGAGTACCTGTATGTGGCTCCCAAAAACACAAAACACATTATCGTGTAGCAACGTCTGTGTGGTCCTGTCATTGAAACACTAAATGATGTAGGAAGATGTACACAAGCCCCAGTGTTGATTGTTTCTGCTTCTCTATTCAGCTGTGGAGTCCACTATTTACCTCCTTATTTCTGTTTAAAGGATATATTTATAGTTACTTCCTTCAATCATTATATATAGTCAAAACTTTCACTGCTGTTTTCAGTAATCCTTGAGTGGATGGTGCTCTGAGGTGATTCTCAGAAAGCATCGAATGTTCTGAAGTACTTGAGATCTTTTCAGACTTTTATCCCCATTTATTAAAGCCATTACAATTCTTTTCCTCTCTCAATATTCCTGGTGCTTTGGCAATTCATTGCATAGCTCTAAGTGGTCTGTGTGGTGCTCTGGTGATTGTACTCATATTGGTGGCTAGTGCTGTGATGGAGTAATTCCAGGTTGCCACTATTATTTTTTTTAATTTAATTTAATTTTATAAAATGGTTCACAGTGATTCATTACATTCACTATTACAACACCAATCCCACCACCATTACAGCTTCATGCAATGATTATTTCCTATTTTCCCAATCACCACCGAAGCCTGCCCCAAGAGCAGGCCAGAAATGATTGGTTTTTTATTGCTTGATATGATCAATTCACTAAAAATGATCAAAAACATTTCCTTAGGAGAAAGTTTGTGGAAGATTGTTGCGTCTCACCCTGGAGCCATTAGGCTCTTGTATAAGAGATTACTAACCTGCATTACAGATTAATCCTGTGTATTACAATTTTCTTCATAAAGATGGGTTGCCTTCCACTTTACATCCCATCCAATGTGGCATGCTACTCCTGGCATATCAATGATGCAGAGTAGGTTATATCACTCCAGGAATTCTAAAATGTTGATGGGGTGATATAAGTGGGGTTAAACTTTAAACTGGCTGGTGACTTTGAAGTCCAGAAGCATCTCTACAGCTTGTTGATCTCTTTCGAGATTTATTTATGAGCCTCTGAATCATGGCCAGTTAATGAGCTTATTCACCACCCAAAGCAGTTCATGGGTGTGACTTCCAGTCTCCCATAAGAACAGGAAGATGGAGAGAGGCCACCCACCCCAGACTCTGTGGGAGTCTGGAAATTTCAGTCACAAAACCTGTATTCCTGAGTTTTTCAACAGATTGATTTTTGAATGAGGCTCAACTGAGCCTATGGAATCCAGCTGTGATTGGGTTCTGGAGGGTTTCAGCTTCTAGGGTTTTATAAGGGGGATGGAGGGGCTCATCTGTCCCCTCCTAAGGCCCCTGAATCTGAAATTCAGCCTGGTATGGGTTCTGGAGGCATCTCTACAGCTGACTTATCTCTTTCAAGATTTATTTTTCAGTCTCTGGATCATGGCTGGATAATAAGAACATTCAGGGCCAGAAGGCAGCCCTTGCTCTACTCCCTGGGGAGCTCTCTCAGGGAATGGCAGGGCTGGTTAGGAGCTCTAACTCTGTGACTTCTCTTACTGGACAGGGCCTTACTGAGCCCTGCAGGCTCACAAGGGGGACTGGATGCACAAAGTGCAGCAAGGAAAGCCTCTTGTACATTTGTATCAGGAAAATTGGACAACAGACAAAAAGAAATAAGAAACTGGATCCTATCTCAAACTAAATATAGAAGTTGATTTATGAGGATCGTGTTATAGTCAGCAGGCAGGATGTTTGCCATGTATGTGGAGTTTCCTGGTTGGGTCCCTGGATTCCTTATATCCCCAAAGAACCAGGATAATTCCAGGAATAAGCAGGAATAATCCCTAAGCATCGCTGGGTGTGATCCCCCCCCAAAAAAAAACCAAACATGAAGCCAAGTTATTTGAAAATTTATTTGTTGTCTCAAGATTCCACCTGAACCCCTAAACTCTATTGTGAAAACCAGCCAGAAATCAGCATGGTATTGATCTCAGAGATGTCAGCGATGCTTTGATTCAATTGGCAAAGAAAATAAAACTAAAATGAATAGTGGGACTTTATCAATTAATAACATTTGCATGATAAATAAACTATATTAAAATTAAGTATATGCTGGTAAATCACTTGTATCACTTGTCATCCCTTGATCATGATTTGCTCAAGCAGGCACCAGTAATGTCTCCATTCACCCCCGTGGCATGCTACTATAACCCAATGGTGTCTGCTCACTCTAGGAACACTAAGAGCCTCAAACTGTTTGTTCAGGGTTTTAACGAAGAAGACTGGCCATCTCATAGGTGGGTGGCCACATGTTCTTTTGAAATTCCATGGAATCCAGCCGGTAACAGCTCTAGACAGTGATCATCTCTAAATCAAATTATATGTCCGGCCCATCTGATTTTCGACATCTTGGCAAACCGAGGTAGTATCCCTGACCTTCAATCATCTGTGGAGTTTGGAACTCCAAATTCCTTCTCTCACTTGAGTGAAGTGCAAAACTCCAAGCATAGCTCTTTCAATTCCTCTTTGGGTAATCCAAATAGCATTCTCATCCTGTTTTTGTAGGGCGCAGGTCTCTGAGGCGTATGTTAGTGCAGGAAGAACAGTGGAGTTGAAAAGATGTGCCCAGAGCCGGAGGTTCTTCATCCTCTTAAGAATTTCTTCGATGCTCCTGAAGGCATTCCATGCTGCTCTCTTCCTCCTGCGCAGTTGGTGCCAAGTCATTTCTCATGTTGAGTTCCCGACCCAGGTACACATAACTGCTGCATTCGAAGATATTTGTTCCATTGAGAGCAAATGGAATGTCTGGAAGTAGTTTTTTTTTTTTTATGAACATTGTCTTGGTGAGACTCAGCTGCAGTCCGACCTTTCCACACTCATGGTTGAAGTCAGCCAGCATTCATGCCACTAGGCTAATGTTTGGTGTTATCAGAATGATGTCATCAGCAAAGCAGAGGTGGTGTAGTTGCCGACCATCTATCTTCACTCCCATTTCTTCCCATTCCAGTCGTCGCATGACGTTCTTGAGGGTGGCACTGAAGAGTTTTGGTGAAATATTATCAGTTCTGGTAAAACAAATGAAAATCATTGGTGGAAAAGATAGAGTGTGACAAGAAAAAAAGGGAGCTAAAATAAGCAATGAGATCCTTGAAGCAAAGGATTGCTTGACCTCTGTGCCACATGTCTTGCCAAGAGGAGGATTTCCAATGACTTGGAGATGATGGCTTGCCCAGGTCCCTTGGAAATTCCAGGTCAGCTGCACAGTTGGTTCTGGGGGTACTTCTGGATGTGCAGGAGAGCTGTACGCACCTTGGAAATACCTAGAAGCTCTCCCAAAGACCAAAAATAAACTTCTCCTGTATTGTTTATATTGGATCTTTCTAGGATCACCAGACTTTGAATATAAAAATATGGTATGCCCACAAATTTCTGAATTGGTTATGCGTGGGACAAACATTCGTTATCTGTTGTTTATTTGATATTAGGATTTAACCAGACATCATGTAGATCACATCTGGAAATCCTTCCTGGTACTCTTTGTGATGGGTCCACAGATGATGAAAGAAACTGAGTCATGCCCTGCCGGCAGAGGTGGCATGAGGGAGTGTATGTCTAGTTGTTCTGTAACTTAAGGACAAAAATGCTGGTCAGGGCCACTTTCCATTTTGCACTCAGGGCTGAATGAAATGGGTCTCAGAGCTGGTATAAGTCTCAACAAGGCAAATGCAGCCTGCTGAAATAGAGGTGGGGATTGCGCAGTGCCAGGAAAAGGATTCCATCGTGCCAAGTCCAGTGGCAACTTCACGTTCATGTGGTTCCCATGTGGCTTTTTCCTATCTCAGACCCCAGATAGGAAATAGGGAGAGTCCCACAGAGCACCACTAGAGCTCTGCAAATAGTGTTTAGGCTCCTTACTCCAGGAAGAGCCTCACCAACTACCCCCATGGGAAGCAATTTTCAAGCCGAAGCATGCCTACCTTCCACTGTGCCATTTATCACCTCCACCTAAGAAATTCTTTTAAAGCTTCATCTAGAGAAAAAAATCCTCCAGCAGATTCTAATTGAATTTAAGGCAGAAAAATATATGTGTATTACTCCTCCCTTTGTGAAACTATGCAAACAACTCATAAGGAACTATGATGATTAAATAAATGAATATATTCTAATCTCATAAGAGAGTAAATGGGGGTGTGTAGTTAGTGGTAGCTCAAATAATCGGCCCTAGATTTGATCCCAGGGTTTTATATGTGGTTTAATCCTAGGGCCTCATACATATAAAACTAAAAGAAGGTAAATGCATTGCATTGCAACAAGCCAACTCCCTTCCACCACACACACACACACACACACACACACACACACACACACACACACACTCCACAGATGGGGGAGTGGTGGCCTAAGTTTTAAACCTTCTACAACTTCCCCAGTGGATCCAGAATTAATTATCCACACCACTGAATTCAGTGTGGTTTTTTGTACCTCACTTGAGTGCAAACCCTGATCCAACCCACCTGCCTTCCACTGGTATGCGTATATGCTGGTCTGCAGAAATGATCACGTGTCTGGTTTCATCAAGAGACCTCACCCACTTGGCAGGACTATTTTACTCACTTTCTAAAATCTGGACCATCTGGTATTCAGAAAGGCATCATCTAGTCTCCTGGGTTTCAGATAAGGCAGAGTTAAGTGGGTCTGTAACCTTTCCCAATGAGTATTTATTTGCAAAAACAGAACCCTCTCTCTAAGCAAGAAATCTTAGGGAAAGAAAAATGAAGCAGTCTAACCACTTTTCCTTGACTCCGTGCCTTCCAGTCTACCTCACAGGCACCAAGTATGGCTGCGGAGGAGGAGGCTGTGGTGCCTGCACAGTCATGATATCAAGATATGACCCCAACACCAAGAAGATCCAGTATCCTTTGGACTCGGGGCTGAATGGAATGTGTCTGGGAGCTGGTATAAGTCTCAGAAAGGGAAATGCAGCAACAGAGGTGGGGACTGCACAGCTCTGGTCACTCCTGGGAAGGAGAAGGAGTCTCCTTCCTTTGCACCTCTGCTTCTTGGACACTCTCCGCCCCACCTCCACACTGCCTCCCTGCTGCTCTCCCTGCAACTTCCTCTGTGCCACATATTTCAACTGACAGACACTGTTCCCTAGAGAATATACCTGTACTGTGTGCTCATCTTTCTGGGTCAGTATACTAATAGCTTTGCAAATACTTACATTGTTTTGCAATAGATTTCCAGAGGATGGAGATGATCAGACAAATATGGCTGAAACACAAAGTTAGGTCTTATACATAGGAGCTATTTTCCACCTTGGACTAAAAAAAATGTAAATTCACTGGCTGTGGTGTTGAGAAGACATTGTGTGATTCCCAGGTTTTTGATTGAAATCACTGAGTTCAGGGAGAGTGGAGGTGGTCATAAATTAGGGAACTTGGGAGAGAGAGAAAGAAGAGAGGTGAGTTTAGCTTTGCGAACATCATCTTTGGTGTAAGTGAAGGCCACCTAAAAGGCTTTTTCAGAGGCATCTAGATATACAGGTCACTTACTCAGACTAAAGATCTCACTGGGTGCTTTGTCTCCTTGAAAGTTATCAATGTAAATAGTAATAGCAATGATAAAAAGGCAATCTAGCACCTGCTGAATGTGTGCCTGGAACTGTTTAAGTAACCCACATATTCACATATCTCTTCTTATTTTCAGTTATACTCTGAGCATTTTCAGTTACCTAAGATCAACATCTGTGCAAAAAGATTCTATTTCTAGGGGCTCGGGAAGTAATTCAAAGGACTGTAGCACATGATGGCACACACAAGGCCTCAAGCTCAATCCCCACCACTGTGTGTTTCCTGCTATAACCCTGGTGGCTCTCAGTACCACTAGTAGAATCCAAAAACACAATCCCCCAAAATTCTATTTCTAAACAATATTTAGGAAGCAATACCTAAATCACATAACTTTTATTATAGTATATTATTATAACTGTTGTATTTTATTATTAGTTATGATGTTAATCTCTTCCTGTGCCTAATTTATAAATTAAACTTTATACCATATGAGGTCAGAGAGATAGTACAAGAGATAAGATGTTTATGTTGCACACCACTGACTCTGGTTCAATCCACATCACCACATATGGTGTCCAAAGCACTGGCAGGAATGACTCCTAAAATCAGAGTCAGGAGTAGCTCTTGTGTAGTAATAGATGTGACCCAGAAACCCCTGGGAGAAAAAACTTTTATTATGTCTACATATGAAAGGTGTATAGTTTATAGAACTTTAGGCATCATTTACTGAATGTCTGAGAAAATACCCCTATGAAGAAGCTGGGGACTACTATATCATTATTTTCAGTCCCCCAAACAACTTTGAGCAAGTCTTATCCATTACACTTGAAAAAGAGGAAACAAAGGCAAACAGAATTCAATAATGTGCTCAAGGTCCTGTGGGCTAATTAGAAGCACAGGCAACTTTTCAGCAGTGGCATGTGAAGATAACAGGAAGCACAGGAGAACTTGCAAATGAGGGACGTTGAAACCACAGGTAGAGGGATAGGTACATAAAGACACTGCCACAATGAGATAGAAAAGGAGCAGCCAGAGCTAAAGGAGTAGCATCCAGAAGAGAATTCCCAGAAGATGAAAAGGTCCACTGTTCTGATACCCTGATCCTTCCAGTGCTTTGGAGGGGCCTCCAGGGTAATGTTGGCTTAGAGAAGGGGTTGAATTTGTGCAGTCCAGGGAATGCTGATACGGCCAGAAGCCCAAAAGTTGTGGATAGCTCTTAGAGAAATGATAGAGAAGGGAACGAAAGAAAGGCCAGTAGTTTGAGATATATATCAGTTAGGGATTGTTTTTAGCAGTACAAACATTTGAATTCACTTATAAATTCAAAAAAGTCTAGGAAAAGGAGACTCTAGAAAGAGGTTGGAAGGACCACTGATGATGGCACAAGCCCACGGGGAAATAAGAATGGAGGCACTCCTGAGCTGGGAGGAGGAGGACATCTTATCCTCTGGGCCTGGAATAAAAGATATATTGGCCTCAATTCTAAGTGGAGATAAGGAAGCCTGCACCTTAAATAATCACACATCTGTGATGAGTTAAAGGCTGATGAAGCCAAGAACAATAATCTCTATTTCTCAAGAAGAGCACTGTCTAATTCTCTCAACCTGAATAGGACCCAAAGTAAACATTCGCTGGAAAGAGAACACTTTTCCCATGCCCAAAAAGAGAACAGAACTTAGCCTGGGGAGTTCTACAGAAATAGAGGTTGAGTTCGAACAACATTCCCAAGCAGGAAAACAGAGGCAGGTGCAAACCGCGTCTGCCATGATACAGATGGTGGAGACAGAGCACAAACCTGTGGCTTCTGGTGAAGTGGAATCACTTGGAGAGCTTTAAACATTAATAAGTTGATCCCATCCCAGAGATTCCGATTTGATTGAGATAGCTTGGAACTTGAAACCAGGTATCTGTATTTTCATTTAGTTTCATTTTAATTTGCTTTAGGTTTTGTTTTAATTCATCCCATGTACTCCTTCCCTTCGTTGTTGTTGTTGATATTGCCAAAATGACTGAGGTTCTCACATACACCGTCAGGTGCATACCCTTCTCTTTTTAGCTGTGATATTTGCCCAGGGACTACACATCAGGTTGCAGTGCTCATACGCTCAGCCACAGTAATCTCTGAGGTTTGCAGTCCTTTAGATCATTACACACGTGTTCTCACTCTTAGTTGGGGTACACAAGTTATGACATGGTTCTTAGTGGGGGCTGTTGTGGGACTCACCAGAAATGACACCTTTAGGAGCACTGACACATCTTCTCAGTCGCAGTGCTTACCAGGGGTTTCACCATTTGTGTGTGTGTGTGTTTATGTGTGGGTGTGTGGGTGTGTGGTGCTTATACACACTTGGCTGTAGTGGGGCTGGAAATTGCTTATGGTCCAGGTGTTGTAGGTTTAACAGTAGAGCTGTGAGAATTAGAGGATACAGAACATGAAGTATTTGAACCCATTCCCATATGCTTGCACGGCAGTCACTCCATTCTATTGTGTTGTTCCTCTGGACCATGTATTTGTATTTTTAAAAATCTCCTCACAGTTGAGTATCACTGGGATCAACTACCCTATTTACTTTACTTAAGTCAATCTATCACCTTACAATGAGTCAAAGACTTTCCTTTCCTACAACAGGAAAGAAAAGTAGAATAAGGATCTTTTAGAGAGTCTACATAACTCTGTTATTCTTTTTTCCGCCCATATGTAAATCCTTTCTTGAAATTCTAAAAAAAATGCTTGGCCTTGTTGGGTTATTTTGTATAGGAGCCATTCCTGGTGATGCTCAACACAGCTTGGGCCTAGTTGTGCTCTGGGTCACTAGAACCACAGCCAGCAGTATTGGGAGTGGAGGGCCGTGCAGTGCCGGGTTGAATCCAGGACTTTTCACAGGTTAGGAATAGGCTCTACCACTTGTGCTATCTCCTCAGTCAAATTCATGGTTGGTAGTTGGTTATCTAGTGTTTTTTTGTATTCGTAGGAAAATAAAATCTTATAACTTTGCTGGACCAAAATAACTCCCCGAATTCATACCTAGTCCCTGCAATTCAAAGTTTTCTGTCTTTACATAACTCTACCAAAGTCACTATCCAGTTACAGCATGCCTAGTACCCATCTGCTCTCTGTACGGAGCAGCTGTTACCACTGTCGAAGGTGTAGGAAGCATCAGAACCAGGATTCACCCCGTGCAGGTAAGCACCCAGCATGATTGGGGTCAGAGATTGGGATAACCATCCCAGATTGTCTAAGTAATCCAATTTGTTTGCAATGCTCGAGTCCTTTGTGCTTTTAAATTCTCATTTTATGATTTTCAGTCCTTTATAGTTAGAAATCTTCTCAGAGATTGAGATCAGTGATTTTACTATAACTTAACTTCATGAACACCAATAAATCTGTATTGATTTTAATGTATTAACTTCTCAGCTCTATCCTAGCCCTAAACTGCAATAAGATGAATCCAATATGACAAGACCAAATTTGATATAGGAAACCAGAAGCTTATAAAAGATTATAATCGTTCACCCTATTTCAAAATTACTCTACTCAGATAAAGGCTAATTATGTG
>JAOXYA010047517.1:0-12342 GCA_028565675.1 Sorex palustris | reverse complement strand
TATACCCTCTTTTTAAATATATAACTATAAATATAATACACCATTTATTATATATTATTTTTCAAGTCTACTGAGTTCAAACATTTTAGATTTTGGGGGTTTTTTTGCTGTTGTTATTGTTTTGCTTTTTGGGTCACACCTGATAATGCTCAGGGGTTACTTCTGGCTTTGCACTCAGGAATTACTCCTGGTGGTGCTCAGGGAACCATATGGGATGCTGGGAATCGAACCCAGGTTGGTCGCATGCAAAGCAAATGCCCTACCTGCTGTGCTATCACTTCAGCCCCTAAACATTTTAGTTTTATGGGAAATATTTTGTGGAAAGTTGTGACACTTTTAGGATTCCTCTTTAAAGGGCTGGGGGAAAAAAGATAGTAAGACAAGGAAGGTATAAGCATGGATATATAACAAAGTATTACTTTGAAAAGGGTGAGGGGAGTTAACTTAAAGGGCTGAGCACATGCTTCAGACAGGAATCCAGATTTAAAGCCCTGGCACCAAGTGGTACCTGGGCATTGTGGTAGAAATTTCTCATGAGCACCACTGAATTTGGCCCCCAGTTTTAAAAAATAAATGAGTGGGAATAAGACCATATGATCATAATTGTTTGCTATGCATGAAAGTCATTGTTGAAAGACAGTCATTTTCATTCTTTTTTAGTTTAAGAACTTTTTAACAGGTGTTTGCAGTCTAACCTTTTTAAAATTATTGTTGTAAACTTTTTATTACAAATTAAAAACGAGGTTCTTAAAAATTTCAACTTGACCAGATATGAAAGTTTAAAAGTATTCAAAGGTATATTGAGAAAAACACTTTTCCCCCCACTAAAAACAGGGATATTAACCAAAAATAGTCGGTAAAAAATAATAAAACTCCATGCTGCATAGATAACGCAGATAGTTCCGGTTACTTGGTCAATGGGGAAAAGCAAGCACATCAGGTCTTCAGTTCGAATCTTTTGTTCATTTCTTATTTCTGGAATTCCATATTCATTTCTTCTTGTAGGATGACTAAACCTACAAGCCAAAACCTGATGATCATTTCACGGACAAATTCTCAGCTAGTGAATCAGCTGCTTTTGTCTCTTTGCCATCTTGTGGCTTAGTATTTTCTGGGCATCTGCTTGGGTAATTGAAGAAGTGGCAGCTGATCTTAGGTCTCATCGCCTTATCTTCATTTCCTTATCTTCTCTGAGAGCCTGTCTTTGGTGAGGAGGGCCCCTATAGCAATATGGTCTACAACCTCAATAACATCTATTGCTTCACTGATTGAACTTGCTGTTTCACACCCCGGTTGTTAGCTCCCCCAACACTTCTCCCAGTACAGGAGGGTTGGAATACTGTGATATATGCCCCTAGGGTCTCCACATGTAGTAAGATTGGGAACCGTAGCCAGTGGTTGGGCCTTCGCTATTGAGCCTGTCCTGGGAGCCACTGATAATTGAGTGGAGGACCCCTGCAATGTGAACAGTGTATATAATGGTTAGAATCTAAGAGGGCATGTTTCTGCCTTTCGTTGGAACTCCACCAGGATCTGTAATATTTGCTGACGCCGCCCCCTTTTCTCCTTCAAAAACATCAAACTCCACAGCCTCTCTCCATGTCCTACACTGCAAAGGTACTTCCTAAGGTTATTCTTTATGGCAATCTGGTGTATAAATACATCTTCCATGGTTTCCTTCCTGTTGAAACTACATCTGTTCCTTACATAGAATCATTTTACTGTTCCCCAAACCTTCCTTCTCCCAGAGATGCTGCCTGTGGTGTGGCCTTGGTGTCTGCAGCATTGAGGGCGAGGTTGACTACGTCTTGGCCCCACTGCTCATAGTTGCAGTGATAGTGACTGGCTGGCTCCTCCTGGGGTGTGATGGCAACTGGACCAGCGGCGGCAGCAGTGGACCTGCTCATGATCTCTGGGGTTTGCTCTCCACTCCCCATCAAACTTATCTTTTTCTTTTTGTTTGGGGACCACATCCCACAATGCTCAGGGGTTACTCCTGGCTCTATATTCAGGTTTTATTCCTGGCAATGATCTGGGGACCATATGGGATGCTGTAAATAGCATCCGGGTCGGTTTTGTGCAAGGCAAGCACTTTACCTGCATAGCATCTTTCCGGCCCCAATCCTTTGTAAAATCATTCCATATACATCTCAGCCCAGGCTCTTTGCCTGGTCTATATTAATAGTGGGGAGCAAAGGGAAAAATAAGTAAAACTGAGTTGGAACTGGGGTATAGCTCAGTGACACAGCGCTTGCCTAGCAATTGTGAGGCCAAGTTCAATCCTCAGCAGCACAAACATAAATTAATAAAATTGAATTAATCAACTGCTAGTATAAATGAAAATTTCAATTTCAAAATTTGCTTTTTTGGGGGCAGGAGAGATAGCACAACGGGTAGGGTGTTTGCCTTACACATGGCCCACCCAGGTTCGATTCCCAGCATCCCATATGGTCCCCTGAGCACCGCCAGGAGTAACTCCTGAGTGCAGAGCCAGGAGTAACCCCTGTGCACCACCAGGCGTGACCCTCCCCCCCCAATAAAAAGCAAAAAAAAATTTGCTTTTTTGGTACTTCAAACTGAAGTTCTCTTTTCTTTCTGTGTCGCTGAAATAATAATATGCTTTTTACTCCTAGACTGACATCCTGGACTAGATATTTATCATCAGTGACCAGGTACATGGTGAAATGTTTGGTGGGTGGGCAGAAGAGGACAAAAATAGAAAGGGGAAAATAATCTCAGTGGCCTACAAAATTTATCCTTTGTAGAACACAGTTCAAAAGACTTGTTTACATTCCTGGCCGGGGAGATAGTCAAGACACTCAGAGCCTGCAGGTTAGACTTCCACATTGCAACAAAGTATCAGTGAGCACCAGGAGGAGCAGCCCCCTTGCACTGAACATCACTGGGGGACCAACCCACAGATTGCCTAAATAACCCAGTAGACTAAGGAAATGAGGAGATAAACAAATACTTGTTGAGAATTTTTCGGTTTGTTCTGTATATCTTCAAGTGTCCTTCTTTCTTCCTATCTTTAGGTTTTGGAACCACACCCAGAAGTACTTGGGGAACATGTGGTGCCCTGATGAAACTGGGTTCCCAGATGCAAAGCATGTGCTCCACCCCATTGCACAATCTCCCCCATCCTGGATTTTTTTCCCTTTTAATCACAGAATTCTAACTACGCTCTCCCCAAAGTCACCTTTTGCCTTTGGGATCCAACCAACCGGTACTGAAGGAAATACGACTAATTTCCTCTTACTGTTTCTTCTCAATCGCCAGTCCTGTTTTCAGCACTTTTGGCACCCTGATCTCGAGCAGTTAACTGAATCTTTTCAGCAGTGTTTGTTGGGGGCCGGGATCTAGCCCAGGCGTCTCCTAAACACGCAGCTTGTGCTCTACGGGGCTACATCCCTGCCCCGATAAATTGAACTCTGAATCCCACACTGTGAAAAACTTAAAAAAAAAAAAAAAAAGTCATAGGTGACTAAAAGGAAGTTACTATACTCTGCTCATTGCAAGTAACTACCATAAAGGCGGAGTTCCACACGTCAGCACTCCCTAGGGCGAAGCCACCTAGTTTCGGAAGAGGGGGGAGAGTGCCGGGAAAGCGGTGAGGCGCGCACTTGAGCAACTCCGGAAACCGGACGGGCTCTCGGAGGGGAGCTTCTTCGCCCACCTCAGCCCCGGGCTGCGAGAGGAAACAGTGGGCGTTTCTCGTCAGGGCAACGCCCCTACTTGCTTTCCGGAACCAATCAAACCGCTTCCGGCTGGGCGTACTGGCCTTTCCTCCCCGTAACTACACTTTCGATAAAGCCGTGCGGCCGAATATTTTCCTCTGGCACGCCTGTATTTTCATTTACTCCTCTTTATGACTCTCATGGAAAAACTAAAAGTGAGTCAGGCGCCGTGAGAGCCGGGCGCGGCCGAGGAGAAGGAGGAGCCGCCAAGCGGGTGTGGCGAAAGTGCGTGAGCGGAGAGCCTGGCCGGCCCCGTCTCGCCAACCGGAAGTTACGAGTCTGAATGGGGCCGGAGCCGGCGGCCACGGCTCTTTTCTGCACTTGACGCCTGACCGAGGCTCGGCTGCAGAGCTGGTCGGCCCCGGGGCCACCAGGTTCATGTGGAGGCTCCCGGGCGTCCGCGCCGTGCTTCGTGGGGTGCGCACGGCGGTGGAGCGGCGCAGCCAGGCGGAGGCGCCGGCCGAGGAAGGCGCGATGGAGCGTGCGGTGGTCCGCTGCGTGCCCTCGGAGCCGAAACTCAGCCTGTCGTTCGCCTTGGCCGACGGCAGCCACAAGAACATGCAGCGCGACCAGAGTGAGCCGCTGGGTCGGGCCCTCAGCCGCATCGCGACCAACGCCCTCAAGGGCCACGCGAAGGCATCTGCCGCCAAGAGGAGCAGGAAGAACCGGCCCGCTGCGAGCACCGGGGGGACCGGCGCCGGACCCGGGTCCGAGCCGACGGCCCCCTGCGAGCCGGTGGTGAAGCTGTACTACCGAGAGGAGGCCGTGGCCGAGGATGTGCTCAACGTGGACGCCTGGCAGGATGGGGCGGTGCTGCAGATCGGCGACGTCAAGTACAAGGTGGAACGCAACCCGCCCACCTTCACCGAGCTGCAGTTGCCGCGTTACCTCATGGCCGGCTTCCCCGTGTGCCCCAAGCTCAGCCTGGAGTTCGGGGATCCCGCCAACTCTCTCTTCCGCTGGTACAAGGAAGCCAAACCCGGAGCGGCAGAATCAGAGGGCGGGGGACCCTCGTCCTTGTCGCTCTCTTCATCCTCTCCTGTTTGGACGGAGACGGGTGTCGATGCACGCGTCTACACCCCGTCTAACGCCGACATCGGTCTCCGGCTGAAGCTGCACTGCACCCCAGGCAATGGGCAGCGCTTCGGACCAAGCCGGGAGCTGGAAAGTTGCCCCGTGGAGGCCGGGCCCGGCACCTGCACCTTTGACCACCGGCATCTCTACACCAAGAAGGTGGCGGACGATGCTCTCATCCGCACCGTCTCCTACAACATCCTGGCTGACTCGTATGCCCAGACCGAGTTCTCGCGGACGGTCTTGTATCCATATTGTGCCCCTTATGCCCTGGAGCTCGACTACCGCCAAAATCTTATTCAAAAGGAACTCACGGGCTACAATGCCGACCTCATCTGTTTGCAGGAGGTCGACCGTGGCGTGTTCACTGACAGCTTGATGCCCGCCCTGGACGCTTTCGGGCTTGAGGGTGTGTTTCGGATCAAGCAGCATGAAGGCCTGGCCACTTTCTACCGAAAATCCAAGTTTAATCTCCTGAGCCAGCATGACATTTCCTTCCATGATGCCCTGGAGTCTGACCCACTGCACAAAGAACTGGTGGAAAAACTCGTTTTGAACCCATTGGCGCATGAGCGGGTCCTCCAGAGATCTTCCGTCCTTCAGGTCTAGTAGCTCCACCAGACTCCTTCCCTCCTACACTTTTCAGGTGTCTCAGGCACGGTGCTTATAGTTGAGAAGAAACCATCCCAGCCTACTGAAAGGTGTCTGTTCGTATATCTTCGGCCCAAAGTTTGGCAGTGATTCACTCGTTGAGCACATACTTGTTGAGCACCTGCAGTGTGCTACAGGTTGCCTTGAACAAGACCAGCGGGATATAGTGCTTAACAGTCTGGTAGGAGAGCACATGTTAAAATGCAAGGATAATGGGAATGACTAGTATTCTCCATTCTTGTCAATCACTAGAACGACCCTTTATTTGTTTGGTGTTTTTTGTTTGTTTGTTTTTTAGGAGGGGAAGAGGGTGCATACTGGCAGCATTCAGGATTTAATCCAGGCTCTGCACTCAGGAATCACCCCGGGTGGGCTGAAGAGACCATAGGCAGTGGTGGATCAAACCTGAGTATTGCTTGTAGGGCAAGCACCTTACCCACTGTACTATCTCTCCAGCAACAACCAACACATTTTTGAAATACATAAAATAGTAACTGGCGTGTTTTAAAGGTGTTCCATAAGTATTTTACAGTGGAATGTTGCAGTTCTCGTTTTATAAATACTACTCTTCCTAGTATATAAGTAGAGAAGTGTACTAACTTACCCAGGTTCACAGGAATGTGGGGCCAGGATCTTAACCAGTGTAGTTGTATTTTCTGTCATCACTGATCACTGTTAAACTGCTGTTTAGCTTAAGTTTACCTTCATTTATAGAAGTAAGTTCATTGGAGGGGCAGCGAGATAGTACACCAGCTTAGGTGCTTGCCTTGCATACTGATGAGGATACTGGCATAGACAAAATGTCTTTTCAAGTCACGCTGCTATATAGTAGAGTGGGTATTCACACCTAGTTGCTCCTGACTCTAAAACCTGTTACCATGTTTTATTAACACTCAAAGATATATATAATACGCATATATGTATCTATATATATATATATACATATAAAATAAACATGTGTATATATATGTGTCAGGGCCACACCTGACTAAGTTTAGAGAAAATGTTTTTTAAGTGCATAAATGTAGCATTGGTCTTCCTGACCCTGGACTCAGCACTTAGAAACAGTCTCTAAGCTGGAGAGATTGCTCAAAGGGCTAAGTTCTTGATTTGCATGTAGGAGACCCAATTGGATATTGGTACTTCCTGATTCCTCAGACAACCCCTAGGCACCACTAGGTGTGACCTGAAAAAACAAATCTTCAGACACTGCCCAGCCAGAGAGATAGCTCAGTGGGCTGTGTGAGCACCTTAGGAGTGACCCTGAGCAGAGCCAGGTGTATTCTAAAACAAAAAGAAGGGAAAAGAAAAATCGATATTGAAGTGTTAATAAAATGTTCCACTGATTCCTGTCCATACAGTATAGTCTAAAACTTGTAAAAAAAAATTAGGATTTTTGTTGTTTTGTTTTGAGGGTCACACCCAACTGTGGTCAGGATTTACCCCTGGCTCTCTTCTCTTGACAGGCTCAGGAAACATATGTGCTGCACTACCTGATGTACTATCTCTCTGGCTCCCAAAATTAAGGTTTCTTAATTGCAGTCATTTCATGAGCAAGAAAAGTCAGTTCTTAATATCCCTCAGATTAGAAGTCAGATACAATCAGGAGATTGGCAGATACTAACTGAACTCTTATGTTTATTTCAGGTTTCTGTTCTTCAGTCTACAAAAGATCCTTCTAAAAAAATCTGTGTTGCTAATACCCATCTGTATTGGCATCCAAAAGGTTAGTTTCATTTGTTTTTATGCATAGCATTAACATGGTTAATTAAGGTCTTAAAATAGCTTAAAGCTATTTCACATAGATATATGTGTGTTTAATGTCACATGTATTTATTTTTTCTTAGAGATTTGATAGAACCATAAGTTTAAGGTGTGTAGTATAATGACAGTATATTTTCTAAAATATCAGATTTAGTTGATATCCATTACCTCACATAAATACCAAAATTTGGTTGTTGGAGAGATAATACAGGGGGTAAAGTTCTCCCTTGCGTGTGACCAACCACATTTGACATCTGGCCATGGAAACACGAGTTACCCTCCAAGCCAGACCTGGGAGTAGCCTCCCTCACTACCAGGTGTAACCCCAAACCAAAATAACAAATAGAAAAAGAACCTGGAAGTTTATAAAATATTATTACTGAATCACTGAATTTTTTTTTCTTTTCCAGGGAGGAGGGGGGAATTTTGTAGTCACATCTGGTGATGCATAGGCATTACTCCTGGCTCTGCACTGAGGAATTACTCCTGGCATTGCTTGGGGGACCTTATGGGATGACAGGGAGGGAACCTGGGTGGGCCACATGCTAGGGAAAGGCCCTACCTACTGTACTATTGCTCCAGGGCCCTGAATCACTGAATTACAAAGTTACTCATGATTATGTTTCAGGTGTACAATGTTTCAACTCCAGTCCCTTCACCAGTGTCCACTTCTCTCCACCAAAGTTTGTTTCTCTCCCTTCCCCCAACCTGCCTCTATTGCAGACATTTTTAAATTTTCCTTTTTAAAAATGTATTTATTTTGGGTTTGGGGGCCAGACCCAGCGATGCTGAGGGGCTACTCCTTAGCATCTGCATTCAGGAAATCCTACTGGCGGTACACAGGGGACCTCATAAAATGCTGGGATTTCACATGCAACCCAGGTCAGTCACATGGAAGGCAAGCGCCCTGCCTGCTATGCCATCTCTTAGGGCACTATTTTTCCTTTGAGACGCAGTGTAGTACTGTTAACAGTAGGGTATCATGCATATTACTTTACCTCTTTTCAGCACCCAATCCTTGTCCAGAGAAAACCTGGAGATTTTATTTTTTGATCACTTTCGTGTAATTCCCACACCCTAAACCACAAGTAGTATCTTGATTATTACCCAGATACCACAATTTGTTATCTTTCTTTTTTTTAACTTTAAGAACTTACTTTTTTTTTTTTTTTAATGTTCACAGGTGGGTATATTCGTCTCATTCAAATGGCAGTAGCCTTGGCTCACATTAAACATGTCTCATGTGATCTGTATCCTGGCATACCAGTTATATTTTGTGGGGACTTTAACAGTACCCCATCAACAGGAATGTATCATTTTGTCATCAATGGCAGTATTGCAGAGAACCATGAAGACTGGGCTTCCAACGGGGAGGAAGAACGTTGCAACATGTCTCTTACCCATTTCTTCAAACTGAAAAGTGCATGTGGTGAACCTGCTTACACAAATTATGTTGGTGGCTTTCATGGATGTCTGGATTACATTTTTATTGACTTAGATGCTCTAGAGGTTGAACAGGTGATTCCATTACCTAGTCATGAAGAAGTTACCACACACCAGGCCTTACCTAGTGTTTCCCATCCTTCTGACCACATAGCACTGGTATGTGACTTAAAGTGGAAATAGAATTACATTTAATGGAGTTTCAAAACTGTCCTTAATAGGAAATTAATAAAATCAAACCTTACATGTAATTTTCAAAAAGGAAAACTAGACACTAAGCTCAAATGTTCTTACCCTACTTGTTATGTCCCAGTATCTTCATTACATGACTGTTCATGTTTGCATAATAGTTTCTCTGACCTTTTTTTCTACATTTAGAGAAAAGACATATATTTATAGTTTGTCACAAAAATGAATTCATATTTGGAATAGCACATGGCACATGGTACAATTCAGATGTTATCTGTTAAATATTGCCAAAATGTAGGTATTTATGATTATTTCCATATGCTAATATAAAGAGGGTCAGAGATTTTTAGCAGAGACCCTCCTTCAGAATAGGTAAATAAAACATTTTTTCAAAAAGAACTTTTAAAACTAAATGCTGGTATAGCTGATCATAGAAGCATTATACTTGTGTTTGGTCTTAAAACCCAAATAACAAAAACTATATCTGGATTTCAGAGGAATTTAGAAATGCAAAAACTGTCTACTGGAATATACAAAGGGTCCATAATTAAATATTCTAAGCCATGTTCATTAAATTATTTTAGGAGCTAAAAGTTAAAACAGTGAATATACTAACAACTGGGTCTCTGTAAAACGTCACAAGCAGAGAAGTATATGGAAGGGAAGATCCTTGAAACAACAGTAATGGAAAAATAGTCCAACTGCTTTCCATATAAGGTAAAAACTACAAAGAAGAATTAAAAAAAAAAGCTGTATCACAGAGTTCCACTCAGTTTCATTCATTTTTAATAGTATTTGCACCTTGCACCGAGACTTCCTTGAACAGAGATTCAAAACAACCAAGCCCTAATCACCCTTTTAAGTTTCTAATCATGGTCTCATGTGGCCTATAAATACCTGCTAAGTCAAAATGTGCAGTTGTCTGTAGCAAGCCTCTATTTAGATGTAAATCGAAGTACTTGGAAGAGTTGTAATTTCTAATGCTCTTGTGGAAGGGAGACACTTAGTACTTAGCACGGGGTCCCTAGCACACTCAGATGTAAGTCATTCTGAAACATTGGGCAGCCCTTCGAGTGAATAGTAAATAATTCACAGGATAGTGAATTGCTGTGACTATACTAGCAATTATTATCCCCAAAATGAACTGAGTATCCTAACCCTGATTGTTATGATTCTACGGTTCTTACACAAATAGTGTCCTGTTCAGTTGTAAGCAACATTTTCCCAAAACTCCCAATGGTGAATTATTTCCATGCTTTTTAGGGACACGTAGGGTAAGGATAAGATGGCAATGGAGACTATGTACTTGAAAATTATAACTACATGAAGACAGCTTTCATACTTCCTCAAATTTGGGAAAAAAGTATCTGAGAAAATAATATGAACAGCATATAATCTATTTTTTTTGCAGCAGGCATAAGAAAAATAGGAAGAAATAAAAGAGGAGCTGAAAAAAAAGTTTGGGGGGAGCTGATACTTAGCTTCTGTTTTAAACTAAGAGCAAAAGTTAAATTTGGATTTCGAACTATTGTTAAAAAAAATCATTAAAATTTCTCTTTTGAACTTGGAAAGTTCTGTGCAGTTGTTCTTTGGGTCTGGGTACTGTAGAGTGGGGGAAATCCAGCCTTTAAAAAAAATGATTTGCTAATCTTCATTATCGAGGAAGTTTTCTTTTTAAAAAAAATATAACAAATATGTCCTCTACTACATGAATGTATATATACCGCCCACTCTGGGAGGCGCCAATGGATTTTAAGAGCTGATGCTTATCAGTGCTGCAAAACACCAAAGCTAATTACTTCCAATGCCAGATGCTTTTATTTTTTTCTTCCTTTTCTATTTCCTTGTGTTCTCCTTTCTGATAAATGCTGAGAAACAGGCTCTGACCCAGAACCCTGGCCCCCACCCACGCCCCAAGAACTCTGGGGATTAACAAAACTCTAGGATTGGAGAAATAGACTAACAGAAAACAACCGGTTGGGCTTTCTCTGGATACCCCCGTTTCCCTCCCAGTTCTGCAAGGACCAGTCTGCCCCGGATCTCGGTCGGAACCGGCGAGCTCAGGGCTTGCAACGCCTTGGGAGGCTCCAGCCACACTCCGGACACGGGGCGATTCCCTGGCCACTCGGCCAGGAGGCGCTGCGGGCCAGTCCCTCGGGGCCACCGGCGGCCGGCGCCCAGCCCTCCCCACCCCCGCGGCGGAGCCCAGCTCAGCGCAGGAGCTGCGAGCTCTGCACCGCCCGCCGGGGTTACTCGCGGTCATTCCGACCCGCCGTCCGCACCCAGCCTGGGGCTGCCCCAAATGACCGGCCGCTAAAAGGGCAGGAAGATGCGGTGGAAGGGGAGGCAAGAGCGGGCGAGAAACTGCATCTCAGGTCCGCAGGCGCTCCCGTTTTTAAAAACGGACACAACTTGTCTCCCCCCACCCCCCGCCAGCTCTTTCTCTCTTCTTTCCTCTTTTCTCTCTTCTCTCCTCTCCTCCCCTTCTCTTCTCTCTCTCTCTCTCTCTCTCTCTCTCTCTCTCTCTCTCTCTCTCTTTCTCTCTCTGTCTCTCTCTCTGTCTCTCTCTCTCTCTCTCTCTCTCTCTCTCTCTCTCTCTCTCTGTCTCTGTCTCTCTCTGTCTCTGTCTGTCTCTCATCCCTCCTACACACCCCGTTACGCCAGGAACCGGCCCTTCGGTCAGCTCAGGGCGAAGCACAGGCGAGACCCCCCCCCCTCCCGGAGTCCAACAAAGCCCCCGGGGTCTCAAAGCTGCAACTGCGCCACGAAGCCCACTGGGATACCCCATACTAAGAGTTCGGGGGCCCACAAGCACGGACCGATTCCCAGGTCAAAACACAAGCTGGCTTCTCACCAACGGAGCTGGGACACGGTGCCGGCACAGTCCGGGGGGAGTGGGGGCGGGCGGGTTGCAGTTCCTGCCTGCAAGCGGGGTCTGCAGCCGCTCGGGGTGCTTCAGAACAAAGGGAAGAACCGAGTGCCCGGACCTACCGTTCTCTGCACTCCTGCGGCGGCGCCCCCAGCAAGCGCAGCCTCAGCCCCGCTGCGCCCGAGGTCCTGCGGACCGACGGCCCCCACGCCCAGAGATGCTCCCGGGACGCCGCCGACTGGCCAGCCTGGAGCGCCGCGGCGCCTAGGCTTCTTCGGGGAGGACCAGACCTCTCCTTCGGACAGCCCCTCCCCACGCACACCCGTTTATTTACGAGCCCCTCTCCCCGTCTGCCTCTATCTGCGTTGCCAGAGGTGAGAATGGTTTGGGAACCGGACCGAAGTCTCCCGAAACCCAGAGCTTCCCAAACACTCCTCGGCCCCGAAACGAAACAATAAGTCATAGCCTCTTACCTGCTTTCCACTTTTGTATTTGCGTCTTTTTTCCCCCCACCAACCCTTGAGAAAACAAAAAAACAAAAACCCTTCCGGAGAAGGGGGTGGGGAAGAAAAGATGGGACAGTTTGGGGGCGGGGGGCAAAAGGAGCAGGGCCCC
>JAOXYA010047500.1:0-40606 GCA_028565675.1 Sorex palustris | reverse complement strand
AGGCTCTGCCGTGCGGGCGAGATACTCTCGGTAGCTTGCCGGGCTCTCCAAGAGGGGTGGAGGAATCGAACTCAGGTCGGCCATGTTGGCTGCATGCAAGGCAAATGCCCTACCACTGTGCTATCGCTCCAGCCATCGCTGAGAAGTTCCCAGAGCTAAAGAATGCAGTATCGAGATCAAAGGAGCTTGAAGGGTATCAGCTAAAAGAGACCCTAATAAAAGGACCCGAGGCAAGAAAAGGACATTATGGGTATCCAAATAGGAAAAGAAGAAATCAAACTCTCACTTTTTGCAGATGACATGACACTATGTTTAGAGAACCCTAAAGTCTCTACCAAGGAACTCCTAGAAACAGTAAACTTGTATAGTAAAGTTTCAGGCTATAAAATCAATACCCAAAAGCCCAAGGCTTTTTCCTATATACAAATAATGAGAGAGAAGAAAGTGATATAAAAAGGGCAATCCCATTCACAATTATGCCTAAGAAAATCAAGTACCTCAGAACCAGCTTAAATAAGAAGGTAAATGACCTGTAAAAAGAAAACTACAAAAAGCTACCTTAAGAAATAAAAGAAGACACGAAGAAATGGAAACACATCCCCTACTCAATGATTGGGAGAATTAACATTGCCAAAATGGCAATACTCCCCAAAGCATTATACAGATTCAATGCAATCCCTACAAGGGTACCCATGACATTCTTCAAAGTAATTGATCAGAAACTACTGAAATTCATATGGAACAACAATCCCCCATGAATAGTTAAAGCAATTCTGGGGGAAAACAAGATAGGGGGGCATCACCTTCCCCAACTTCAAACTGTACTATAAAGTGGTAATAATTAAAACTGCATGGTATTGGAACAAAAACAAACCCACAGACCAGGGAATAGGGTTGAACATCCTTACACATATACTCAAATATATGATCATATAATCTTTGATAAGGGAGCAAGAGATGCAAAGTGGAGCAAGAAAAGCCTCTTTAACAAATGGTGCTGGCAAAAATGGACAGCTACATGCAAAAAATGGGTTCAGACCTCTACCTAACACCATGCACAAAAGTCAGATCAAAATGGATTAAGGACCTCAACATCAGACCAGAATCCATAGGTACATTGAAGAAAAGATTTGGAAAAACCCTCTATGACATTAAAGCTAAAGGTATCTTCAAGAACAAGATGACATTGACCAAACAAATAGAAACAGAAATAAATAAATGGGACTATTTTAAACTAAGGAGTTTCTGTACCTCAAAGGAAACAGTGACCAGAATACAAAGACAAAGACAGTCTACAAAATGGGAAAGGATATTCACCCAATACCCCTCTAATAAGGGGTTAATATCAAGGAAATCCAAGGCACTGGTTGAACTCTGCAAGAAGAAAACATCCAATCCCATGAGAAAATAGGACAATGAAATGAACATAAACTTTCTCAAAGAAGAAATCCGAATGGCCAAAAGACACATGAAAAAATACTTCTCATCACAAATCATCGGGGATATGCAGATCAAAACAACAATGAGACATCTCACACCACAGAGACTAGCACACATCCAAAAGGACAAAATCAACAGTGTTGGTGTGGATGTGGGGAGAAAGGGACTCTCCTTCACCACTGGTGGGAATGTCTACTGGTTCAGCCATTTTGGAAAACAAAATGGATGTTTCTCAAATAACTAGAAATCAAGCTCTCATTTAACTTAGCAATACCACTTCTGGGAATATATCCCAGAGATGCAAAAAAGAACAGTAGAACTGACATATACACTCGTATGTTTATTGCAGCATTATTTACAATAGCTATAATCTGGAAAACACCCAAGTGCCCAAGAACAGATGATTGTTTATATATACACAATGAAATACCATGCAGTTGTTAGAAAAAAATGAAGTCATGAAATTTGTGTATAAATTGGATCAACATGGAGAGTATCGTGTTAAGTGAAATGAGTCAGAAAGAGAGGGACAGACATAAAAGGACTACACTCATTTGTGGAATGTAAAGTAACATAATAGGAAATTGAAACATAAGGACAGTTAAAATAAGGGTCAGGAGGACTGCCCCACAGCTTGATAGGCTATCTCTATCATGCACTACGGGAAAAGGTAGCTAGAATGGAGAGAGGAGCACTAAATAAATAATGGTTGGAGGGATTGCTCAGGATAATAGATGCATGTTGAAAGTAGACTATGAACCAAACATGATGGCTGCTTGTTACCTGTATTGCAAACCATAACACCCAAAAGGACAGAGAGAGTAAGAGGGATTGTGCCTGCCACAGAGGCAGGAGGTAGGAAGGGGTGGGGATGGGGGGAGGGATACTAGGAACATTCGGGATCGGGAATGGGCACTGGTGGAGGGATGGGTACTTGAATATTGTCTGAAACACAATCATGAAAGTCGGTAAGTCTGTAAATGTATCTTATAATGATTTGTTAAAATAAAAATTCCTGAGTGCAGAGCTAGGAATAATCCCCGAGCATCATTGGGTATGCTCATTTTAGTGAGCACACTAAATCAAATATCTAATACAAATATAGCACTGTAGCACTGTCCTCCCATTGCATCAATTTGCTCGAGCAGGCAAGATACTCTCAGTAGCTTGCCAGGCTCTCCGAAACTGGTGGAGGAACTGAACCCGGCTTGGCCAGGCTGGCTGCACGCAAGGCAAACGCCCTACCACTGTGCTAATGCTATAGGTGTTGGGGCAGTGACAGTAAAAAATAAAACCCATTTAAGTGAATGGAAAACACAAGCTGTGCCAATGAAGTGGGGTGGGGATGGAGAGTAATCAATGACTTGCTTCTACGAAGAAGTAGGAATCAGAATATACTGGCTAGTAGGCTAAAAACATTGAGTTACAAAATGACTTCAAAATTCCAACAAATCTATGAAAGAAACTAAAAATTTTAAAGAAATAAACTCTCAGATGATGGAAAATCTTCCAGCCTTCAATGTCTGATTTTAAGTGTGCATGCATCACTTGATCAATTGACATCCCATTACTCATGGATTTGCTTGAGCAGGTGCCAGTAATGTCTCCATCCATCCCTGTTGCGTGCTAGTGTAGCCCAGTGGCATCTGCTCACTCCAGGAACATGAAGAGCCTCAAACTGATCATTCAGGGTCTTGATGAAGAAGTCTGACCATCTTGTAGGTGGGCAGCCACAAGATCTTTTGATGTCCCATGGAGTCCAGTTGGCAATGGCTCCAGTCCAGTCGTCGTCTCCGAATCACACTATGTGTCCAGCCCATTTGATTTTCAATGCCTTGGCCAATGAGACAGCATCCCTGATTCTTGATCGTTGACAGAGGTCAGAACTCTGGATTCCTTCTCTCACTTGAGTGAAGTGTGATACTCCAAGCATAGCTCTTTCGATTCCTCTTTGGGAGACCCAAATAGCATCCTTGTCCTGTTTTCATAGGGCCCAGGTGTCTGAGGCATATATTAATGCAGGAAGAATGGTGGTGTCAAAGAGGTGCGCCCGGAGCCAGAGATTCTTCATCCTCTTAGCTATTTCTTCAACGCTCTTGAAGGTGCTCCATGCTTCTCTCTTCCTCCTGCACAGCTCAGGTGCCAGGTCATTCGTCATGTTGAGTTCTCGACCTAGGTACACATAGCTGCTGCATTCAGAGATGTTTGTTCCATTGAGCATGAATGGAATGTCAGGAACTGCCACCCCCACCCCTTCTCCCTCCAATTTCCAGCGACCCAGAGCTCACACCCATAAGACACTCCCTGTCAGCACCAGATAATCTCCTCATCAGCTGACCTTCCTCACTCCAGGCCCCTTTCTGGACCACACAGTCACTCAACACATCATAAGACACTTCCATTTTCAATAATTTTCAATCCATTTTCAATAATTACCACACCATACTCAATGGGCTTCAAATGGTGTGAACCATATGCTTCACCACCTGATCCTGGCAGGGGGTGGCAATGGTGCTGACCAGCAAAGAGTGCTACAGATTGTTACAACATGCTAGTCAACCAAACACTTGCATTCAGCAGACTAGGAGCACCTGTAAGGGTGATTGTAGGCCTCCCTAAAGCTTCCATCCCTCTCAGAGAGCCTGACAAGCTCCCCATAGCATATTTGATATGCCAAAAACAGTAACAGTAATGGACCTCATTCCCCTGACCCTAAAAGAGCCCCCAATACAACAGTGTTAAGAAGGACGAGCAAGGACGCAAAATATAAAACATAAAGATTAATTAATTAAAATTAGAGCCATTTTCTAGAACCAGAAATCTTAATTTTTTCCTTCATATCTGAAAGTCTTCTTTGTTGCCTTGTTGACTCCCTCTTCTGGGCTGGCTGAGTTTCAGGCAAGCAGCTGCTAGGGCCATGTGTCCTTCGGCCTAACCATCCTCCCCTCTCTCCTCCGACTCAGGCTTTGTGTCCTGCCCCTGCAGTGACCTGGGCTGCAGCCACAACTGTGTCCTCACATCCCAAGGCCCCACGTGCTTCTGTCCTGAGGGCTCTGTGCTCCAGGCAGACGGAAGAACTTGTTCTGGTGAGTTGATTTGCCCTTTTGGCTTGTTTGTGTGGGGGAGAAAAAAATCTATTCTGACTGGCACCTAAAAATTGAGCTTTATTGATAAAGAAGAGAATTTTCCATTCCTATTTATTGGAAGATATTTTTGTGACAGGAACGTAGCTATAGACAGCACAGTGTAGTGGTTGAAAGCAGAGCTTGTGTGTTTTCATTGAAAAAAAAATTTTTTTTTTGCTTTTTGGGTTACACCCAGCTATGCACAGGGGTTGCTCCTGGCTCATGCACTCAGGAATTATTCCTGGCGATGCTCGGGGCATCATATGGGATGCTGGGAATCGAACTCGGGTCGACCACGTGCCAGGCAAACACCCTACCCGCTGTGCTATTGCTCCAGCCCCGAAAACCTTTTTTTATTAGTGTTTTGGGGGCACACCTGGGGATACTTGGGGGTTGCTCTTGGCTCTGCACTCAGAGATTACTCCTGGCTGTGCTCGGGAGACACTATGGGGTGCCAGTGTTCAAGCCTAGTCTGGTATGTGCAAGGTAAATGCCCTCCCCAGGAGCTATTGCCCCAGACAAATAAGTGAGAGCATTGGGAAGGGCTGTGGGCTGCTGTCAGTGCTCTGAGCAGCATCCGTGATGACCATCACCTGCCCTCAGTCCTCTCTGGAGAGGGACACGTTCCTGAGACTTCCCTCCTTTCATTCCATAGACACAGAAGCAGAGAGAGGACTGGGGGTCTCCCACTGGCAACACTTTGGTGCACCGCGCCTTCTTTAGTTTGTTTGGGAAAGCTAATGCAGGGGCTGGCGCGATAGTGCAGCGGTCAGGAAACTTGCCTTGCACACTGCCCACCCCAGCTTCGATCCCTAGCATCCTGCAGGCAGGAGAAAGTTCTGAGCATCGCTGGGTGTGGCCCCCAAACAAAAACTAACAAACCCAACAAAAAAAAAAGAAAGCTAAAGAAATTTAGAGACCCCAAAATGTAAGCCAGGATTAAAAAAAATATTATTTGTTATTTGAGTGAGAACAGATCCCAAAGTATTTATCAAAATGTATTTCTTATCCCAACCAATACCCAGGACCCTTGTTTTGGATCTCAGGGATTTAAAAAAGAAGCAGGGAAGTGAGGGGCCAGTGGAGGGCATGGTATATATGCAGGAGCCCAAAAGCCAGGAGAGGGGAAGGGGAAGGGGAGGGGGACAGGGGAGGGGGAGGGGCAGGACAGGCAAAAAGGAGTCATGGGCATGCAGAGGGTTACTGTGCAGTGCCAGGCTATGGGGACGTGGGCTAAAGTGGCCTTTGCTCCTCCTCTGTGGAGAATAAACAGGACTGCAGCAGCCTGAGGGGGTGGAAGTGGTTAACTGCCAACAGAGCATTGGCACACCGTGTGGTGTTGGGCCACGCCAGTCATGTTTCTGAATAACTCGGCACCAGGCTGCTCGTCACCTGACAATGGCGGGTGCAGCCACCTCTGCCTCCCACACGGCCCTGGCTCCTGGCGATGCGGCTGCTTTCCCGGCTACGACCTCCACCAGGATGGAAAGCGCTGCGTGGCCTCAGGTAAGTGGTGCGGTCGGGCAGTGGAAGGGAAGGAACAGGAGGGACGTGGGAACGCCAGACCCAGGCAGACTGCCTGGAAGAAGAGTTTTCTGCCCATCCTGACCCAACTGTGGGAGCCTGAGAAAACACAAGAAGAGGAAGGAAGAGAACATCAGGGAAGGGAAGAGACCCAAGTGCCTTCCAGTCGCTGTTGGTAGAACATAGCAGCCTCACAGGGAATCGAGGGGCCTCATGCCCCACCCGGCTCCCTGATGCTCCCCAGGCTTAGTCCAGATTCAGCCTTGTTTGAAACTGGTTTCAGGGGCCAAGGCCTCAGCAGAGCAGAGAGGGCGCTGCCTTGGACGTGGCCCACTGGGGTTCGATCTCCATCACCCCACAGGGTCCCCCCTAAGCACCACCAGGAGGAAGCCCTGGGTGCAGCCAGGTTTGACCCCAAGCAAACCAACCAACGAACATACTGGTTTCAGGCCCGCCACCGTTTTTGCTGTTTGCCAATTCTCAAGACATTCGCTACATGCGTTTTGATGGAACCGCCTACAGCCGCGTGCTCGCTCAGCAGATGGGCACCATCTCGGCCCTGGACTACGACCCGGTGGAAAACAAGGTGCCCTGGTGCCCCGCATGGCACAGAGATGCCCAGCCCTCTCTCCCACACGGGGTCGGCCCAGGGGCTCAGGCCATGTCACAGCCCCACACGAAGGGTTGTCCTGCCCCCTCCCCACCCCCCGCTCCTGGCCCAGATTCTGCTGCCTCAGGTGGGCGAAGGTGCCTGAGCAGGGTCCACCCTGTCAACTGCAGTCAAGGCTGCACGGAAGCCGCAGGGGCCATGGGCAGTGACTTTGGCCGGACCCCCAAAGTGCCCATTGCAACAGAGCACAAGGCACAGAGTCTTTATAGACATTGCACGCAGGTGCCAGGGACATCTGCCCTCTTCCCCAGTGAGGAGACACGTGCCTGCCTCAGTTTACACGTGTCTGGGAGGCAGCCAGGGTGCAGCTGAGTGGCCCACGAGTCTTTCTGCAGTCAAGCCCCTCTGAAGGCTCCAGCCCCCTGCCCTGTCCCACCGGGTCTGGATTTGAACAGGGCAGTTGGGCTCTCTTCTCTCCTTCCAGATATACTTCGCCCACAGCACCGTGGGCAGGATTGAAAGGGCCAACCTGGACGGGTCCTGGCGAGAGAGGCTCATCGAGGGAGACATGGGGGTGCCCGAGGGCCTCGCAGTGGACTGGCTGGGCCGGAAGCTCTACTGGACAGACAGAGAGTACGGCTCTGCCTTTGCTCTCCCTGGTGTCGATTTGGCTCTGCAGAAGCTCAAACCCAGGGTCTCACACGTGCGAACATGAATCCTATTCCCAGGCTGTTCCCGCCCCTCCCCCCACAGTGGGGTGTGTGTGTGTGTGTGTGTGTGTTTGTGTGTGTGAGCCACTGTGAGTCTTGTGCCCCCTCCCACACCCCTGCACCCCTGCACGGGGACCTTCCTCTTTCCTGGCATCCAGGGGAAGATTTTGAGGCTCTAGGGGTATAGTGCAGGTGAGCCTGAGTGAATGCCCATGCCATCTGCTCTTTGGGGTGCCCAACTATGCTCTGGGGACTGTATGGTTCTGGGGCAGGGCCCCAAGCCCCCTTGCACAGAGTGGTTCTCATGCTGGTCTCGTGGCCCACTCTGATTTCTGGGCACCCATGGGGGCGTTTCTATAAGCTGCTCAGATGGAAGTGCACGTGGGGTGTGTGTGAACTCCAGGGACCTGCGAGGAGTAAGTCAGGTTGGGCACGTGACAGGGATCTCGAGGGGTAAAGTGGTGAGACGGTGAGGCAGCTTTGCTTTTTGTTCATGTGTTTGTTTTGTGGCCACTTCCCGCCACTCCAAGTGGGCAAGAGAGAGTCAAGGGCAGAAGAGCAGACCTGGCACCCCAGGGCTCGCAGCTGAGCCCTGCGCTCCTGGTCTGGCGGCCGAACTGGGAATGGGTTAGGTGAGGGCTCGGAACACGGCTTGGAGCTGTGTGAGGGGACATCAGGCTGAGCCAGACCTCCTCTCCCTCCGCATCTAGGAAATCCCGCATCGAACGGAGCAATTTAAATGGGAGCCAGCGCGAGACCATCCTGAAGACAGGTGTCGTCCAGCCCCTGGGAATCGCTGTGCACCCGTTGGCCAAGTAGGTGTCATGAGAATCAAACACCCTGCTGCTGAGGTAGTGTGTGTGTGTGTGTTTGTGTGTGTGTGTGTTTGTGTGTGTGTAGGAACATGGGTGCGTGCATGGGTGTATGTGTTTTTGTGAATATAGATGTGTGTGTGCATGGGTGTGTATGTGTGTGTGTGCATGAATGTTTGTGCTTGGGTGTAGGCCTGGGTGTATATATGGATGTATGTATGTATGCGTGTGTTCATATGTGTGTGTGCATGTGGCGCTGTGTGTGCTGACATGCCCAGTCTGTCTCAGACCGTGGGTGTCACTGGAACTAGGAACCAAGATGCCTTTACTCGAGGAAACACAGGCCAGCCAACATCCTTATCCTTGCAGTGACTTTGGAGCTTCTGTTCCTGCATAAAAATTTTATTGTTTAGGTGTTCTTTCAGTTTGAACGAATTTCCTTCTGCCCTTCCTGCCTTCCTCTCCCTCCCTCCCTCTCTCTCCCCTTTTTCTTCCCCTCCCCCTCTCTCCCAGTGGTGCTGGGGACAGAACCCTGTGCTCCCACACATGCGTTCCAGCCCCTTGAAACATCTCTCTGGTCCCTCAATTTCTTAAGAAGGAAAGAAAGAAGAAAGAAAGAAAGAAAGAAAGAAAGAAAGAAAGAAAGAAGCTGAAACTCAATTACACATAAGACCATTCAGTTGCTTTCTTTAAAAAACTGACAATATTGCTTCTTGAGCCGAGAATATTTGGATTCTCTATGAGAGGAATTCTCCTTTTTTAATCACAGGGGTCAGGTGTTGGTGTCCAAGCATCTGCCTCCAGGTCTGAGGGCCCTTGGGGCAGCCATTGCACAAACACAGTGACAGGACGTAGAATCACCAGCTAAACCCCAGGGTGAGTTCAGGCCACACCACATTCCTCCATCAGAACGGGAGGAAGATTTGCCCTGAGGGAGCAGGAATGAATCTCAGAAGACTGGAGACTGGTGTTACTTAGAAGCCACAGCCTTTGCTGATTTCAGTTCTGAGAATTCAAGATAATAACCGATTCTTTCCTAGCTGTTAAAAAAGGGATCCCGAAACCCAAGGGCAGAGACCCCTGGAGTTTTTGAAGGTAGTGGGAAGGGCCATGGCGGGGAGCGACTGGGAGCCATCTCTGAGGCCAGCCTCCCCATCGCTGTCCAAGCTTGCTCGCCTCCAGCCCCACACAGGACCCCGGAGCTGAGAGTCAGCCACGGACCTGTGCCTAGCACCCCCCACCGTGCTCTGCAGTGGCTCCATCACTGCCCTGGTCACGGGCAGTGGGGGACTCGGGGGACGCAGGTGGACTCAGGGGACGCACTCATGCAAAGGACGTGCTCATGAGGCTGGAGTGGGGGAGATAGGAAGAGACCGGTGCACGGCCCCTCCCCAGCACCCTCCTGAGCACTGCTGGAGGCGCTCCCGGGGTCCTCAGCAGCGCACCCTCGCCAGGCACAATGATGTAGGCAGGCCAGCAGCCGTCCTGGTTGGCTGAGATTGGCAGGAGAGGCCGCTAGCACTCCTGGGCACTGCCAAGCGATAAATATATGCATGTAAATATGTAGACACATATGCACTTATATATACATACTCATATGCACAAGCTCTGACAAACTTTCTGTCAATAACAGATGGGTTTAATAATGGGCTGCAGTCATAGCACAAGGCTTAAGGCGCTTGCTTTGCCCTTGACCAACCCTGCTTCTATCCCCACCCCACATCTGGTCCCCTGAGCCCCACCAGGAGCGATCCCCGAGCACAGAGTCAGGAGTAACCTCTGAGCACCCCCTGGTGTGGCTCCAACAACAAAATTAAGGAAGAAAATAAAAACTAATAATGTTTTTGTATTTCGTGGGTGGAGGGATTTGGATCATATTGGGGGGGGCTCAGGGCTGACTCCTGGCTCTGCACTCTGGGATCTCTCTTGGTGATGCTCAGGGTTTACTCAGGCTCTGCACTCAGAAATCACTCCTGGTGGTGCTCAGGGCTGGCTCCTGGCTCTGCACTCAGGGGTCCCTCCTGGCGGGGTTCAGGAGCCATGTAAGGTGCCAGGGACCCAGGTGGGCTGTGTGCAAGGTGAGTGCCCATCCTGCTGCACTATCTCTCTGGCCTCAGATAATTTCTTTTCTTTCAATCCAATGATCTGAGCCTTGCTTTAGTAGTCCCTGCCATGATTCTCTGCTGAAAAAGACCTCATCTTCGGCCTTTGCAAACGATCCACCCATTTTACACTTCTCTGCCCTCCCCGTCTCTCCTCCTTGCTGACCCACTCTAGCTTATCCTAAAGTGGCTGATATTTCCTGTGGCTTTTCATGCACATGTTCTGTGTGACCCACTTTTCTGATTCCAGGCGATTATTCTGGACCGACACAGGGACTCAGCCCCGAATTAAAAGTTCTTCCCTCCAAGGCACAGACCCGCTGGTGGTCGCCAGCTCCGGTCTGGTCCGGCCCAGCGGCATAGTCATTGACTACTTAGCGGACACACTGTACTGGTGTGACATGGAGCGTGCTGTGATCGAAATGGCCAATCTGGATGGTTCCAATCGCCGAACACTTGTCCAGAACGATGTAGGTGAGGCTCGGGGAGGGGCGGTGGCCTCACCCTCCACTGAAAGTTGAGAATTTTGTATACAGTGTGTTACACAGGCATCTGCTGAGACAAAAAACAGACTGGCAGACCGACCAACTTCTCTAGGGCTTATGGTCCCGACGAGGGAAAGAGTAGTGGTGTGAAATGATTTCTCCAAATCAGGATGAAAATTGGGATTCCGCTGAAGTCACAGAGTAGGGGAGATGTACATCATAAAAAATTTTATATATATATAATATAGATGATACTTATCCCCTAAATTAAAATTAGAGATTTGATATATGAAGGTATAAGGGGCGTGAGCAAAACTTTCTAAGCAGTGTGTAAAGATGCCCTAGTCCAAACCCCAAGGTGAGGGATAAACTTTGTTTGGTTTTTGGTATTTTGCACTGAGCCTGGAAATGCTCTCAGGGGTTACTCCTGGCAGGGTTCAGGGGTCAGCAGCGCCATGCCCACGGTGCTGTCTCCCCAGGCCTTTTTGTGGCTGCTGTATGTCACTGGTCTGTGGCCCCTGCAAGTTCTCATTCAAGGTCCCTGTGGTTCAAGGCGAGAACCAGTTCCACCGTCACAGCGCCACCTGCTGGTGCACATGGGTGGAGTTTTAAGGCAAAGACGGAAGGAACTCCTTCAATGTAAAATACAATTACTGCTGTTCTAGAAACAAAATACCGATGAGGATGATGTCTAGGGTGGGCTCTTTTCTCTTTCTCTTTTTTTGGGGGTCACACGTGGTGATTCTCAGGACTGACCCCTGGCTATGCACTCAGGAATTACTCCCGATGGTGCTCAGGGAACCATATGGAATGCCAGGTCTCGAACCTGGGTCGGCCGCGTGCAAGGCAAATGCCCTCCCTGCTGCACTATCACTCTGTCCCCTAGTTGTGGGCTCTTTTGTTGAAAAAAAAAATAGCCGTGACTAATTCTGCCCCACGTTACACTGTGGGCGAGTAGAGGGCATTCTGCTGAGCAGGAGACCACAGACGAGGATAAATATTGTGGGTGGTCACTTCCATGCCCTCTCGGGAAGGGAAGCCCATGGGAGCCGAGAGCAGAATGGTGGTTTCCAGGGGTCGGGCTACTGAGTGGTAGTTTTACCAACATGATTGTACTTCAGCGTGAGTGTTAAGTCAGAGGACTGGAGCATTCTCTCAGGGGAAGGTGGCAACCTCATCAAGAATATCCAGACTCGGATCTGGAGCATTAGCACAGAGGGGAGGGTGCTGGCTTTGCAGGTGGCTGACCCAGGCTCTGTCCTTGGCATTCCATAAGGTCCCTGAGCACCACCAGGAGGGATCCCTGAGTGCAGAGTCAGGAGTAAGCCCTGAGCATTGCTGGGTGTGACCCAAACAGCAACCAACAGTCAACCCCCTCACTGCATTGATTTATTTATTTGGGAGGGGGGTTATTTGTTTTGCCTTTCACAGTCTCTTTTTGCCTCCATTTCTTTTCTTTTCTTTTCATCACCTTGAGATACAGTTACACAGCTTTCATGATTGTCAGTCACACAACGATCAAAGCTCACTGCTTTTCTGGGCTTTGACTTGGCACCAAGGCCCAGAGACAAAAATGCTCCTAGATGGCCGTGGTCAATGACTGAGGGCCTTGGGGCCCCAAGGAGGAGATGGCCTAAGTCAGAGGAGGGAAACCAGTGCAGGGGACCAACACTGGCAGAGAAGCTGTGGGTGTGGGTCGTCTCCACATTTGCACCGCCCAAGCGTCAGCCTGTTTTGGTGGCAGAAGGTCGAGGCCAACCCCTGCCCGAGATGGTGCAGGGCAAGCAGAGAGGGCCACGGGTGAAGGGGGAAGTCGCGTCCATGGGGCTCTGTAGGGTCATGATCCATGGGGCATACAGACGAGGCATCAAGGGATAGAAAGGGAGCTTGACAAACATCCCCTTGGGCTGCAGAGTGCATACAGCTAACCTGGGTTCAACCCCTGAGTGCATGCTCCTGAGCCCTGAGCCAGGAGGAGGCCTGAGCACAGCCGTATATTCACAGTCCAGTGAATAAACAAAACTCACCCGGCTCCCCTGCCTGGTGCAGTGTCATCTCCTCAGCCCACTTTGCCCCCGGGCTCCAAATTCCAGGTGTCAGTGCTGGAAGCTCGAGCCCTCCCTCAGGCTTCCAGTGCAAGATGAGCCACCGCATTTGGGGCTGGGTGGGGCGGGGGAGGGGGTGCTGCTGGGCTTGTGGGTGCCCTTCAGGAACTGCTTCCCTGTGAGAACAGGCGCTCGTGCAGGGGCCCCCGCGCCCACCATGGGGACCCTTCACTCCCGGGCGGCTCATGGCTCTGAACCACCCACAGGACGCCCGTTTGCCATGGCCGTATTCGAGGACGTTCTGTGGGTGTCGGACTGGGCGCGGCCCTCACTCAGCAGGATGGACAAGAGGACGGGAGGCCAGCGGGTGTGGCTGCGGGCCGGCATGCAGAGACCCTCGGCCCTGGCCGTGGTACACCCACTGGCAAAGCCAGGTACCCGGGCACGACAGCGGCCGGCATGGGCAGCTGTTCCAGGCACTCAATGTTGGGGCAGGGGTGGGGGACGGGCTGCCATGGGGGGTGGCACTCAGCCCTTCTCCTGTCTCTGGACGGGAGGTGTTAGGGTTTCCTGAGATTTGGGGTCCGCAGTGACTCGCTGCTTTGTCCCTAGACCCTTGCTCGGATGAGAGGCGGTGTCAAGGGGTGCTGGCAGCTTATTTCGACTTCATTTTGCTGCTGCTGGGATGGGGCAGAGTTGGTGCTGGGGAGAGTGGGCAAGGAGATGCACCCAGAGCCTCGCAGGGGCAAGGTGTGCACAGGGCCGTGTCCTGGTGTGCGCTGAGCAGGGCGGGCGCCGTCTAAAGACCTGTGGTGGTGGTTGTCTCTGCTGGAGTCAAATCACCTTCTCCTCCAGACAGCCAGGATTCACGGAGGCCGGTGGGCTGCAACTCAGAGCGACCGAGTTGGTCCCTGGCATCACCACAGAAGTGCCATCCATGCTGGCTGGATGCAGGGGTGGCCTCTGGTCTCGCACCCAGCCATGAACGTTCCCCACAGGAGCCAACCCCTGTGTCCAGTCCAAGAGCCACTGTGAGCAGCTTTGCAGAGAGGGGTTTGGAGCTGCCCAGTACTTGTGTCCCAAAGGTTTGGAGAGAACCCCAGACGGTAAGAAATGTCAGCCTCGGAAGGGGCACCGGCAGGTAAGAGGAGCTCGGGTGCCTCAGCCAGGTACAGTCTCGCCAACTCCTAAACAACAACAACAACAACAACAACAACAACGTAACAATAAGGCTAGGGGCCATAGCAGAGAAGGCACAGGCCCGGCACACTGCCTACCCTGGGTTTGATCCCTGGCATCCCCTAGGGTCCCCTGAGCACTGCCAGGAGTAATTCCTGAGTGCAGAGCCAGGAGCAACCCCTGAGCATCGCTGGGTGTGACCCAAAACAAAACCAATCAAGCTTAAATTAATGTAAAAACGCCTAAGGAGTGTCTCTGAAGGCAGGTGGGGAGTTTCACTGGCGTGTCTTTGGGGACCACTGTCTGCCACTGTGTGCTGGTTATACTCTCAGTATCCTGCCAATTACACCTTTGAAAATAATTTTAAGTAGATCTCTCCCTGTATACACACATATATACACACTTGCACACACCCGCCCCTCCACCAGTGTACATTTCCCACCACCAGTGTCCCCAGTTTCCCTCCCCCCGTGTCCGCACTCTTGTGGTTTGCAGTACAGATACTGACAGGTTATCATGTATATCCCTTTACCTGCTTTCAACACTCGGTTCCCATTCAGTGTGATCATTTGTAACTATCATTGTTATACTGGCCTCTTCTCTATCCTAACTGCCCTCAGCCCCTGACACTCTTGTGGTAGCTTCCAACCATTGACCAGTCCTCCTGGACCCTGTTTTCCCCTGGCCTTGGATAATAATCTTATCACGATGAAATCACGGTCCTCTCATTGTTCATAGATTTGCTCAAGCGGGCCCAGTAACGTCTCCATTGTGACAATTGTTACTGTGTTTGGCATATCGCATACATCACGGGGAGCTTGCCAGGCCCTTCCGTGCGGGCGAGATACTCTTGGTAGCTTGCCGGGCTCTCCGAGGGGGTGGAGGAATCGAACTCGGGTTGACCATGTTGGCTGCGTGCAAGGCAAACGCCCTACCACTGTGCTATCATTCCAGCCCACTAGTGACATAGTGTTTATGAATGTTATCAGATCATTAAAGGTTTTCTGAAATTTTTTTTTATCTCACAAATGGATGCAGTCATTCTATATCTGTCCCTCTCCTTCTGACTCATTTCACTTACTATGATACTCTCCAGGTCCGTTCTTTTATAGGCAAGTTTCATGACTACATTTTTCCTAACGGCTGCGTAGTATTCCATTGTGTAGATGCACCATATTTTCTTTACCCAGTCGTCTGTTCTGAGGCACTCAGGTTGTTTCCAGATTCTGGCTATTGTGAATAGTGCCACATGGTAGGAAATATAGGCCAAACCCTTCATGACATTGAAGCTAAAGGCATCTTCAACAATCAAACACCACTGACCAAGCAAGTGGAAACAAACATAAACAAATGGGACTACATTAAACTAAGACACTTCTGCACCTCAAAAGAAAGAGTGACCACGATGAAAAGACAGCCCACGGAATGGGAAAAATTATTCACCAATACCCATCCAATAAGGGGTTACTATCAAAGATACACAAGGCACTGGTGGAATTTTACAAGAAAAAATCATTCAACCCATCAAAAAGTGTAAAGGTAAAGGTAAAGGCCCTCCCGTTGATCATCGATTTGCTCGAGCGGGCCCAGTAATGTCTCCATTGGAGACTTTGTTGTTACTGTGTCTGGCATATAAAATACTCTCGGTAGCTTGCCAGGCTCTCCGAGAGGGGCGGAGGAATCGAATTCAGGTCGGCCATGTTGGCTGCGTGCAAGGCAAACGCCCTACCACTGTGCTATCGCAGCCGGCCAGGGAGAAGAAATAAACAGAAATTTCCTCAATGAAGAAATTCAGATGATTAAAAGACACAGGAAATAATGCTCTAATCACTAATCAGGGAGATGCAAATACAAACAACAATGAGCTATTATCTTACACCACAGAGGCTGGCTCACATCCAAAAGAACGAGAAGGACCAGTGCTGGCGCAGATGTGAGGAGAAAGGGACTCTCCCTCATTGTTGGTGGGAAAGCCGACTGGCCCGGCCCTTTTGGAAAACAATACGGACATTCCCTAAAAAATAGAAATTGAGCTTCCACATGACCCAACAATACCATTTCTGGGAATATACCTGTGGGGGGGGGAGGGTCAAAAATACATGGCAGAGGTAACATCTGCACTTGAATGCTCACTGCTCTTGTTTTTCTGCTGGTACCCAGAAGACTCCAGGGTGCCCCCTGCTGGCTCCCCACCTCCACCATCAAGTGCACTGAGTGTGGCCGGGAGGGTATGGGGTGGGGATGGGGGGTCTACATCCTTTCCACCCCCTTCCAGATAACGCCAAGTCTGGACTCACGGGCCTCGAGCAGCCTCTCTATAAACCCGATCAAACTGTTCTCAAGGCCTGAGAGTTGTTCCTTTGCCTCCTCTGCTAGGTAATGACACAGATTTCGGTCCTGCTGTGATGCCCTCAGATGCCCAATCCAGTGGAAGCCTTGAAGCTGACGTGACTGTGACAGGGTCTCAGCCTTTGCCCGTGGTGGAAATCACCCTGTCAGGTATGAGCAAAGAGCTTTCCTGGGGGCTTGGCTTCCAGCATGCTCCGTTCTGCGCAGGGAATTCTGCACCTTCTCTCACAGCCACGGCTGGGCATGGGAGCCAGGCTGGCCCTCATAGGGGTCTCCAGAGCTCTGGGGAGACCTCCACCCCCTCGGTCTCTCTCTCTGTCACCTTCTTTGGGGACATCTAACATGCAAGCGAGGGGCGAGTCAGGAACACACTAGATAATCCTCCCCCCCACCCCCATGCCTAGGGTTCTGATCTTTGCTCCTCCTGACTTTTCTTCCGTTCTGGGGACCAGAGGTTAGAAATTGGGGTGCAAATGTAGATTGGTGGTATCATCTGCCACAGGAGGTCCTCCCCCTGCAAATGCTCCGGCCCTTTTCTGTGAAGTTGTGCGTTCATCACAAAGGGCTAAATAATGCACTGGTGATAAGTGCAGGATACCCAAATCTCCTGACTGTTGCTTTTTTTTGTTTGTTTGGGGGCCCCACTCAGGACTGATTCCAGGTTCCATGCTCAGGGATCATTTCTGGCAGGGCTCAGGGGGGCTGGGGATTGAACTGGCCTCCTAAGTGTAGAACTTTAAATATTTAGGGGGCCGGAAAGATAGTGCAGTGGGTAAGGCACTTGCCTTGCACCTGGTCACCTTGGGTTCGATCCCCAGCACCACATGCATTGGTCCACTGCGCCCCACTGGGAGTGACCCCTGAGCCAGGAGGAAGCCATGAGCACTGCCAGGCGTGTCCACGCCTCCAAAAAGTAAGGCTGGACTTCCACCAAATGTCCATGCTGCAACACGGTGTAAAAAGCCCACCAGGTCTTGGGTCAATGGGATTTAAGTTCCAGCAGGCTTAACTTGACTCAGTTCTGGGTTAACTCAGCAGCACAATCTGCTCATAAGAAGCCTGGCGGGCAGTCCTTCCAAAGCGGTAGACACAGCACGAGGCAGCTACCCGGGTCCTGGCTGCCCTGGCCGCCCACGCTTCGTACCCTCCCGCTTCTGTCCCCCTCGGGCTCTTCTCAGGCCAGCTGTGCTTGCCCCATGCCGAACCTCGGCTGTCCTGGGCAGGGAACATGGTGCTCTTCCAGCCCACGCTTCCCAGGGGTCCTGGGCAGGGCCAGCCTGGGCCCCCAGGGAGCATTCTGCATGTACCCGAAAGGACCCCACCACTGGTGCTAGTGAATTCTGAAGCAGGTTCTGAACTCTGCTACTCCCCGACTCTGCTGACCCTTCGTGGATGTAGATGACTATTTTATCCTTCTTTTCACTTTGTTCCTTGGGTCACACCTAGCAGTGCTCAGAGCTGGGGCAGCCACGTGCAAGACAAGTGCCTTCCCTGGAGGATCACTCTCTCCCTTGTAATTCTTACTTAAAAAAAAAAAAGCCCTTTATCAGGCCAAGGACGTGAGTCAGTGATAAGCACATCTTCACATGTGTGAGGTTCTGGGTTTGATCCCTGGTACCACACACACAAGAATCACGTGTTCCTCCCCTCCCCGCTGCCCCGTACCCCAACTCCTTCAAAGTCCGGTAAAGTGGGCCGGACAAAACCTTCCACCCGTTTCAGGGATGAAGATGAGTGACGTGCAGGCCTGTATTCCAGAGCCAGTCATGGGAGAACGCCACACACACACACACACACACACACACACTCACACATACACTCACACACTCACACACACGCTCACATACACACACATACACACACTCACATACACACATGCATACACGCACATACATATGCGTGCACACACACTCACACGCACATGCATACATGCATACACATGCATACATGCACACATATGCGTGCACACACATTCACATATACATACACACACATGCATACACGCACACACATATGCGTGCACATACATTCACATACACATACACACACTCACATACACATACTCACATACACATAGGCACACACATACACATACACACAGGCACACACATGTGTGCACACACTCACATACACACACTCACATACACATACACACACTCACTCACGCACACACGTGCACACATACAGTCACATACACATACTCGCATACTCACATAGACTCACATAGACATACACACACTCACATACACACACGCACATACTCACACACACTCACACACACAGACACAGACACAGACACACACACACACACACACACACACACGCCTTGCCTTTCCATTAGGTGTAGCTGCCTCGAGGGCTGCATGTTACCAGATAAATGCCCAGTCAGCTTCTAATTCACACCAATCCTGAGAGTGATTTAAGAGGTCTCGGGTCATTGGAGGCCATCAGCCATGCAGACGCAGCAGTCTAGTGATGTGAGGCTTCCATCCAGCCTTCCAGGCTTCCAGAAACATCCAAGTATCCAAGCATCCAGCTGCAGAGAGCTGAGTGACAGGAGATGGCCAGGCTCACTCCGGGTCCCTTCCAGAGTAATCCCACCCCCCCATTGGAGAGCAGAGCCACGCCAAGTCGGCGTCTGCTTCCCACGTCTGCTCCCCGACTCTGTATTGCTTGCGTCCCCCCAGCTGCCTGGGTATTAAGGCTGGGCTCAGGGGCTTTTCTGGCCCCTTCATGCAGACAGCAAGCTTATGGGGGAGGGGTGCCAGGCAGTGATAGCTGACAGTTCTGATGCAGTTTTGGTAGGTGAGAGTCCTTGGACCTCTTGAGGCGTTGGAGGGGGAGTTTGCACATCAATCATTAAAGGGGGCAGAGGTGCTTGTACGGGTTCTCCACCTGCCCGGGCCCCTGGGTGAAGTCCGAAATGCAGTGACCCTTTTCTGCACCGAGTTGCATGCTTTGTGACTTGGTAAAAGCACCTCGAGGCTTTGCGAGCCCCAGCATAAACCCCGGCCATGAGCACACGGGGAGAGACAGATGCTATTATGTCTGAAACAGAACTAGCAGATCGACAATAAATTGTTGTTTTTATGACTGGTTCCCTTTGACCTTTGTGAACCTGGTAAAATGTGTCTTTGGGGGGTAAAAATATATGGACCCCCCAAGTCAAAATGGCTGGGAATTCTCCAACTATTCATCCCAAGAGGCCATCAATCATTTGAAATTGGACTCCATTTACCCCTAGTAATTCTGTAGTTCACATCAGCAAATGCTTTTAAAAGCCATCAGCTCCCACTGAGTGCTCAAGGACTAGAGAGCCCCCGAGCGGGTATAGCCAGGAGCCTGTGCCGAGGGACCTTCCCTGGAGGTCAGCAGAGTGCTTCTCACCAGACGCTGCCCAGAGCTGGGAAGGGAAGCCCTGGGCATTCCCTCGAACCCAGGACCTTCACGTGTGTCTTCTCCTCTGAGGATGGACAGTGATTTCCCGCACTTTGTTGCTTTCAGGGCAGGGGGACTGCGGCCCCTGGGGATGCAGGCCCAACGCGCAGTGCAAGTTCCTGGGAGAGAATGCCACATGCCAGTGTCTGGAGGGATTTGCTGAGGACGGCGAACTCTGTGTGGGTAAGAGCAACAGCCATTCTGCCCCGCAGGGTTTTGAAAACAGAGGCCCAGCAACATTCTTTGGATCGCCCTGACTCCAGGTCTCCTGAAGCAAGACAGTGAGGTTGGAAGAACTGAATAAGGTGGAGGGCATCGGTTAAAACAACAGAAGATGGCAGGGGCCAGAAAGATGGCTCAGTGGGCAGGACCCAAGATTTGCATGCAGAGGGTCCAGGTTCTGTCCCGAGCACCAAGACGGGGCATTCATGCTCCTGTGCCAGCAGTGTGCCCACAGTCTGGGCACACCTGCCCACAGGCGCAGACCCACCTCTGCTGGCAGATATTGGTGGGTGTCAGGTAGGCAGTGCAGTGGGGCCTGCAGGGGAGACAGGTAGGACTGCCAGTGTGAGAGAGGGTGTGCAGGTGTGGGGTGTGGGCACCTGGCAAGGCAGGGCCTCCCCCTCTTCTCTGGGGGACCCTAAGCCTGGGCGGGGAGGTAGAGCGTGGGTCCGGCACTGGCCTTGCACACAGTCAACACCAGCTGAATCCCCAGCGCCCCATGCACACACATACAGGCACACAGAAACACAGAGACATATGCACACACACAGATACATGTACAAACACACGTACACAGACATGTGCATGCACACAAACACACACATACATAGACGTGTGTATGCACACAGAGACACACACACATGCACAGATGTGTGCATGTGCACACACAAACACACATAGACATGCATGTGTGTACACAGAGACATGTGTGAAAACGCACATACACAGACATGTGCACATGCATACACAGATGTGTGCACATGCATACACAGATGTATGCACATGCATACACAGACACAGACGTGTGCATGCACACACACAAACACACAGACGTGTGTGTGCACACGGACACATGCGCACACACACATACACAGAGATATGCATGCATGCACACAGACACACACAAGACGCACATGCAGGAAACTCCTGGGGCCTGGTTTTGAGAGTGAGGCCAGGCCCTGGAGGAGCTGCTAGCCACTGTGGGCGGCTCAGGCTCCCTGTGAAGAACCAGCCACCAAGCTGGTGCTGGTGCTGCCCCTGGCTCTCAGCACTGCCCGGGACCCCTCCCAGTTTCCCATCGGCCAGTTCAGCTCCACTAGGTGGTGTAGCTGGTGCCAAAACCAGGCGCACGGCAGGTCCTGGGTCTCTACCCCATGGCGTTTGCCCCTGCTCACTGCCCGGGGATGCTGTCCCCGCTCACCTGTCCTGGTCTGAGCTGATCATGGGCTTCTCTCTGTGAAGACACCCTGGGCATGAGCTGCTGGCCATATAGGAGTTCGAGCTTTCATTTCCATGTGCTGTATATACATATATATTTGGGGGTGGGAGGTGTTGGGCCATACCAAGTTGTGCTCAGGGTCACTCTTGGTGGGGCTCAGGGGACTCTGTGTGCTCTGTGCTGTTGGGGCTGGAACCTGGTTGGTCACATGCAAGACCCTAACCCGTGCACCATCTTCCTGGCCCCTGTATTTGTTGATGTGTGTGTGTGGGGGGGGGGGGAATTGGGGGACTACCCCAGACCGTGCCCAGGGCTCCCTCCCTCCTGGCTTGGTCAGGCATCAGTTGCGTACAGGGTAAATGCCTTCGCCGCAGAGGGCTGGAGAGGGGAACTCCCTTTCCTCCATGACCCGCCATCTTCCTCTGACACCAAGGAGAGGCAGGGGCCTTGGTGTTAGAGGGGGAACTCAGGGGAGAGGGAAGGGGGTGAGTTGGGAAGCGAAGAGCCGGGCCAGCAGCCAGGGGCACTGAGCCAGGCTCGAGAATGCTTGGTGATGTCGTGGGGTCTGTGCAGGCAGGAGACAGGGCAGAGGGTCAGGACATGAAGGTCTGCTCATGCTGCAGCTCCAATAAATGACATAAGGACATTGTGTGGGGACTAAGGGACACCGTGCTGAGGGCAGCCAGTTGGAGGGACAGACACAGGGTGGTTTCTCCCGGGTAGGACTTCGAGATACACCACAAGGGAGCAACAGGAGGCCCGAGGCAGCACACGGGGAGAGCTGACCCGCACAGCTGACCTGTGGAGGCGCAAAGGGAGGGCCCAAGGGCCCTGGGAAGGGGGTGGGGTTGGAGGTTTGCACAAGGAAGACCCTCACTCACACCATTCACAGCTTTGCAGGCCTGAGAGTCAGTACAGTGCGAGTAAAGTGCGGGGGCGCTTTCCTGTGTGCAGTTCATTCTGGTGCAACCCGAGCATCCATACAGCCCCCAGAGCCCCACCCAGAGGGGTCCCTGGGCACAGAGCCAGGAGTCAGCCCCAAGCACCGCTGGATGTGGCCCCCAAACAAACAAACAAACAAACAACACCCCCCCCACCAAGTCTTGTAAATCACAGTCCCTTCGTCCATAAAGATCCTTCTTTTAAAGAGGTTAAAGAGGACATGTAGGTTTGCCTGGAGCCGGGCACGCTGTGGCTTCCTGTTCTAGCTCCGCCTGGCCCAGGTCCACGTGGGGGACAGGCCTGAGAGCGCTCCTGGCCGGCTGGCCCGGGGTTCCGCCCCTCTGAGCCTCTCTCCTCCCCTCCCCGACCCGCTTTGCTTGGCTGGCAGATCTTGACGAGTGCCAGCGGGGCACACACACCTGCGGGAAGAACGCCACCTGCGCCAACACGGAAGGGGGCTACCGCTGCCTGCATGCGTCCGGCCAGAGCTGTCCCGGTAAGCTACAGTCACGGCCACTCCTTCGACGACCCCCCCCCCCCCCGCTGGCTTCCCCAATGCCGGGCTTCAGAGTCACACACGGCCCAGGTTTCCTCCGTTTTGTGGCAACTGGTAATGGCCACTTTTCTACGGCTTCCCCAGAGAGAGGTGGGGATGTGGGTTCTCTGGAGCTGTGGGGAAGGCTGCATTCTGGGCTGCTGGGCAACCCCGGAGGAGGAGGGTCCCGGGCCTTAGCGGGCCCCTCTGTCCCACCTCTTCCAAGGGTTTCTGAGTGAGAGTGACCTCCCAGAATCACTGTTCCTGGGCTGGATAGTGCAGCAGGTGTCTGGCTGGCCAGAAGTGACCCTTCCCCGCACCCTGTATGGTTCCTGAGTCCTGCCTGGCGTGCCTCTGTGCCCTGCCCTTGCAGCCCCAGAAGTCATAATTCCCTTACCTGGAGAAGTATTGCAGTGCAGTTCGGGTTTTCCTTAAATGTTAATAGTCATCAGAATAGCGTCAGCAGCTGTTTTGTCAGCCGCCCTGGCGGGAGCTTCTGAGCTTCAGTGTCCAGAGGGCAGCTGGCTGTACCCGCCTGGGAACAAAGGGTTCCAGCCGCCCCCCACCCCCACCCTACCCCGTCTCAACCTGGCACGCAGAAACATCGTCAGGAAAGTTTGGCCCTTGCCCGGCTCTCCCATATTTTTTTTTCCAAAATGACTTATTATTCTGTCTAATGATCATCTCTTCTAAAGAGCCCAGTCTTGCTGTGGCTGTCATTTAAAGCAAACACGCTGATCTCTCTTAGGCAGCACAAGCCCTTTGGTTAAAGGAACAGCCCCACTCTGGGGGTCACAAAGACAGTTTCTTCCTATCCAAGTAGCTTTAGTCTTAGAGGACGCCCCCCAAACGCCCGATGTTAAATCATTTTTCCAAGAAAACATTGTGTGGGGACAATTTTGGAGACTTGAGGACCCTGGTCATGATGAACTGTGTATTGGGGGGGTCTTTGAGGCTGCGGAGGGCTGGGGGAGTGTTGCGGGTGCTTGGGGTATTCGGGGGTCTCTGAGGCCTGAGAAGGGCTCTGGGACAGCTCGGCAGACTGGGTACAGGCTCCGTGGGAAGGAGACCCGGGTTCCACCACTGACCCTGCAGTGTCCTCTGAGCACAGCCAGGAGCGACCCCCAGTACTGAGGGCTGTGGCCTGACACAAACCCTATAAAAATGAAAACTACAAGGAGCCACGCGGTGTGAAGCCATGTGGCGTGAAGTTGTGCCACAGCGTCATAAATGGCATTGGGGATGATGGTGGAACTGCTCCTGAAGATTCCCCCTGGTGGCCAGAAACGGACCGTTTGTTCTCCAGCCACCTGTGCTGCACTTTGGGCCCTGGCAGAGATTCATTCCTGTGGCTGGGCTGGCCCGCGCGCATGATGGTCGGGGACAGGGGAGCAGTGGAGGGGTGCAGAGACGCCTGGAACGCCTTGCCCAGGCTGAGCCCTAAGCTGATTCCTGAGATTCCCGAGCATGCCTGGTGTGGCCGACTCAGAAGGGACAGTTGGGCGGGAAGCTCTCAGCGTCATGGAGGTGATGACAATGTTTCTGCTTCCTCTAGGCGTGACCCCGCCGTCGCCGTCCCATGCCGGGGAGGAAGGCCAGCTTGCGGTGCGGACATTTCACGAGGACTGCCCGCCCCTGTACGAGGGCTACTGCCTGCATGGGGGCCAGTGCATGTACTTCAAGATACTCGAGAGCGTCGCGTGCAGGTAGGCCTTGGCCCTGCCTGGCGTCTCGCTGCCCGAGAACCGTCCCGTCTGCAAGTGTCTCCATGAATCTAGTTCTCTGAAAGGAACCAGGTCTAAATTCCACGCGTCCGAAGCTAGAGATCCTACAGGCAGTGAGGTGGTCGGTCTCATTGCCTGTGGCGACCTGGGTTCTCTCCCGGGCTCCTTGCTTGGGGGCTACTCCTGGCTCTGTGCTCACACAGCAACCTGGTGGGTCATGTGCAGAGCAAACACCTTATCGGCCGTTCTATCTCTCCAGCCTCACTCTTCTTTATTCCGGGGGAGGGAGATCTCCAAGAGGTCTTCGGGGGACCCAAGGCCCACTGCTGGTGGTACTTAGCCCAGACCTGCTTGGGCTGTCCTTGGGGGGCCATGAGGAGTTGGGGGTCCAACCCAGAGCCCCACAGCCCAGGCCTGCACCCAGCCCTCGCAGCCCCATGCTCTTTTTGTTTGTTTGCTTTGGGGCCACACCTAGTGGGTTCAGGCGTCACTCCCGACTTGGTGCTGGGGAAACTGTGTAGAACTGGGCATTGAACTCGGGCCTCCTGCACACAAAGCCTGTGCTTAGGCCCACTGAGCATCTCCCACACAAGCTCTCCTTTCAAAGACAATCGAGGGGGAGCAACTGAGCCTGAAAACTCAATGGGTCCCTCATGGCCAGTCGCTGCACCACTGACAGTTTCCTGGATACATCAGACCCTCCCCCCAAAGGAGGAAGTGTGCGCTTCTATTGGGTTATCCCAGAAGATGATTCTGTTCTGCTGGCGCTTGCAGAAGAAGCCATGTCAGCCCAACCCCAGAACTCTGGAATCTTAGGAAGAGCGAGTCAGTGGGAGCAGAAGGCCGGCATGTTCTAAGCTAACACAGACATGCTCCCTTGCAATCGTTTTTCTCGATTCTGAAGAGTTGTGGGGGAGCTAGGTCAGAGGGTGGGGTGCAATGCAGGATGCTGGGGTTCAATCCCTGGCACCACTGCCAAGTGTGGCTCAGACAGAATCAGCTCCTCCTCCTCCTCCTCCTCCTCCTCCTCCTCGCTTCTCCTATCTGGGCGCCCCAATGATGAAGCGGTGAAAGCAAAGGCCCTCATCTGTGAGGCTGACGGTTTCTGTTTTTCCTTTTCTATCCGATCCTGGGTGGAGGCCAGCCAGGAAGGGGCCACAGGCCACTAGGTGGCAGCCTTGGCTCATGCCTTCAGGCAAGACCCCCTGGCCCCCGCTGTGGGACCCCCCCCAAGCCATGGCTGCTGGGGGATGCCTCCCCCTCCTCCCCTCCCTCCCAGCCCCTCAGCGTGGGCACCTTCTCTTGGGTGATTTTTCAAAAAAGAAACAAGAAAGTGGCCCCCCTCTGAGGCTCAGCTTTGCTCCCATCCAAGGGGTCATGGTTTCCATCCTAGTTTAGACTTTATGATTATTAAATGATTAGAAATGATTCCCTCTGCATCTTCACCCCGGAGGCTGCATCCTCAGGCCTGGGCGTCGGCCGTGTCCTGGACATCCATACATGCCCCCTTCTCCCGACTCCTGCCCAGCTGCCCTCGTCCCAAGTCCCAACATTTATTTGCTTGTTACTGTTTTATTCATTTCAGCTCCCGACACTTTCTCAGCCACATGTCCGCCCTCTGGGGTCTGGCGGCCAGCGGACGCCTCCCAGGGCCCACACCCCGGCAGACCCTCCCTGCAGCTCTGGGCTGTCTGGCCCAAGTCCCTATTCCTTGGACTCCCGGCGGGTCCTCAGGGAACTGGATCTTTAACTGACATCAACTGGGCCGCCCACCCGTAAACAGCCCACAGCGCTGGGCCACAGGCCTGGGGACAAACCGGCTCGGCCTGGCCCTGACCCATGTCTCCCCGCAGGTGCCTCGTGGGCTATTCCGGGCCGAGGTGTGAGTTCGTGAACCTGGTGGACCTGCGCAGCGTCCGGCCCTGGCAGCTGGGGAGCGGCACGGTGGCCGCCGCCTGCCTGGGGGCGCTTGTCCTGCTGCTGCTGGCACTGCTGGGGCTCCTGCACTGCCACAGGTGACCCTGGACACCAGACCCGCCCCACCCCGCGCCACTCCTCAGGGCTGGACCGGGGCTGGGCTCTGCTCTGGTCTCCCATGCACACTCACACACACATACGTGGACACACACTCACCCACATATGTGGACACACATGGACAAACACATACACTCACAGACACACACATACACTCATGCACACACATGCGCACAGACACACACGTGCACACTCAGACACACATACATGGATACACGCACACATGCACTCACACACATACACATACTTGTGTGCACACAAACACACACATGGACATACATACTCACATGCACACATGGACACACATACAAGGACACACACACTCACACATACACAAACACACACATACACACAAAAACACAAACAGATCCACACATACATTCATATAAATTTACACAGACACACACAGACACACGCATAGACACATACACTCATATACATATAGACACACATACACTCATACACACACATGCACACACAGATATACACATACACTGATACACACAGACACACACAGACACACAGACACACACAGAGACATAGACACACACAAACACACACAGACAGACACACAGACACACATGGAGACACATACACACACAGACACACACAGACACAGACACTTACAGACACACAGGCACTCACATAGACACACACACACACACACACACACACACAGCCTGCACCCTCCCTTGCCCACTGGACTTTCTGGCATGTCCGAGGCCTGTCCTGGCCGCCCCCCGGAGCAGCCTCACTTCAGCCCTTGGTTTCCGGGGCCGCCTGACCAGTAGCCCACAGGGGCTGGTTCTGCCCTCCAGGGCCCTTTGCAGCATTTCCTGGCCACCTGCTGCGGCTGCAGAAGGGTCAGGCACAAGGCTTCTGATGTGGAACCACGTCCCCCTGCCCCGCTTCCCACTGCTCACTCAGGGGACCTCTGCCTGCACCTTCCCCTGGCCACCCCCACGTCCCCTCCCCACAGTCCCTGCTGTGGGCACTGGGCCCTGTCCCCATAGCCAGCTCCAGGCCCATCCCTCCGACCTCCCCAGGGCTGGCACCTGCCGGGCCTTCCTGGGCTTTAGTGCCCAAAGCCCACAGGTCTCACACTGGATGGGGGCAGGGCACCCGTGGCCCTGGCCACTCACCCAGGGGGAGGTGGTGTCTGGCAGCCTCACTGCCCAGCCCCCTGCTGCCCCATCTGCTTCCCTCTCCCAGGGCCCAGGTCCCCCACAGAGGGTCACTGATCCTGGGCCTCCCCTGCCGGGCACAGACTCAGAAGAACAGGACCGAGTGTCCTCGGGGGACCCAGAGGACCCACGCTCGGCCCTGCTACCCCTTCTCTCGAGCTGCTGTCTCTGGTCACTTCTGGGTGGGCGGGTCTGCTCTGAGCGGGGCCTCAGTCTGTGTCTTTCCCGCAGGGTTCGGAGGCGGCACTTGAATGCGCCCAAGGACCCTGCCGAAGCGTCCGGAAGCGAAAAAGCCCCTGCGGGGGTGTCCCCCGGTCCCCAGCCCTGGGTAATGCAGCCACCCTGGTCAGGGTTACAGGGAAAGGGAGGAGGGCTCACCCCAGTTCCTCATCCACTCAGCGCTGGGACCCTGCTAGCTTCCCGCCCAGGTTGGTGCTGGCCGGGGGGGCAGAGGGGCCCAGGGACCGTCTGTCTCCAGGTAATGGCTTTTGAAGAGTGCATGTGACTGCGTGTTCTCCCGCGAAGCCCCTTCCTGCTGTGTGCACCTTAGTGTGTCCGCCAAAGTCCCCGGGCTGCTGGGAAGAAGCGGCAGGTCCTCCTGATGCCGAGCACTGCTCCTTGGACACGCTTTCCATCGGGCCGGCAAAAGCGGGTGCCAGGCCTGCAGACAGACACACAGGCATCCTGTGTAGGCTGGAGCCCACGGTCTGGGCTTGTCACGGTGCCACGCCCCAGGGTCCTGCCGGCTGTTTCCACAGAAGCCACCAAGGGTTCCCCTTGAACACGGGAGAGACAGAGACACACAGTGCCTCCTCCCTGCCACCCTCGCTTCCCAGAGGGAGCCACAGACGCCGAAGAGCCTGGGGAGATTTATGAGTAACCGCGTGCTCCTCTTCCCCTCTTGCTCTCACAGTTTGTGGTTCTGAAGGAACACCAGGACGGAAGCAGCCAGGGCCACCCAGCCCCTCTCAAGGACGGGGCAGATGCTGACAGCCCCAGGGCACACGCTGGTCAGCTTTTCCAGCTTGAGCCAGGTAAAGGAGTGCCCTTGCCCCAGGCCAAGGCCAGTCTTCTCCCAGGCACCCGGTATAAAGTGGGGTGGGTGAGACTGGGCATAGCATGGGCTAACAGACTGGAGATTCCTGAGGTGTCCCTTGTCACTCGGCTGCCACCTGGGAGGGACCCCTTCCTGTGAGTTAGGGCTCATGCTGAGCCCTTATGGGGGGCTCGGCACCCACCTTGGCAGTGGTGGGCTTCTTTCTTGTGAAAGCACATGAAAGTGTGCTTTGAAAGTGGATTCTTGTTTGAGGGGGAACGGGCTCACTCGGGCTGTTCCCGGAGGGAGAGGGGTATGTTCGGAGCTGACCCAGGGGTCGCCCTCAGCTGACCCTGCTGAGACCAGGCCACAGAATCATCCCAGGCTGTCCCAGGTGGAACTATTCCCGGGCTGGTCCAGAACCCACCAGGCTTTGAGTCGAAATGGCACCCGACCAGAGCGATAGGTCTGCATGCAGGCGGTTGGGGATGGAGCACCCCCTCTGTGGTCCCCAGAGCACTTTCAGGAGTGACCCCTGAGCATAGCAGCTTCTCAGCACTGTTGGGTGGGACCCAAACCAAAAGAAAGAAAGAAACGGTCAGGTGCCCAGTGATAACGTCCTTCTGCCAAGCCTGGCTTTAGGCTGTCCCAGGCGTCATGACCTGTTCCATTACAGCCCCGAGCCGGGTCTGTTTGTACCTGGAACCTGTGGGAAGGTTCGGAGCTGCTGAGGCCCAGAGCAATTGCCCTCCAGCGAGAGGGTTTGGCTCCTCTTTCATGCCTGTCACCTGTCTGCACAGCCCTCGGGCTACCATGTGGAAGGAACATAGGTCTGAGGGCCAGGTATGCAGCTTGGTGACAGAGCACAAACCCCACAGGTTTTTCCCCGGTTTCCCACCTTGGCACCCCCAAGAAAAGGAAAGAAAAGAGATCTATTGTCCTGGGAATGCCCCGATCATGAAGGTTCAAGCACATGGGATTCCAGGGGCCAGAGAGTTGGCACGGGGATGTAAGCACTCGACTTGCTCGTGGCTGACCCTGGTTCGATCCCCAGAGACCACCCCCGCCCCCCGGGGGTGAGCCCTATGAGCAGAGCCAGGAGTAAGCCAGAGTCCAGATCCCAAAACAAAACCCAAAAGCAGAGCACTGGGTGGGGATGGCTGTTGGATAGCTTGTGTCTCCCGTCTCCAGCTGACAGGCAGCTCGGTGTTCGTCTGGCCAGGGTGCGAGTCCAGGAACTCGAGGGCAGAAATGGGTTTTTCTCTTGGCCTAGGGCCTGTACCGCCGACCGTGTGCAGGACGCTGCCGCCGACACGAGCAGAGAGCACAGAGCCTGGAGTTTGCCTTGCACCCTCTCTGCAGCCGGACCCCGGCCCCGCTCCCCAGGCCCCCGCAAAGGACTCCTAGCTGCCTGGCTCCGGGCACCCCGACCCTGGGGGTTGCTATCTCCTTCTCCCCCATCGATGCACCCTCTCTGGCAGCGAACACGGAGCACACGGGCATGAAAGCAGGGCTGGCGAGGAGCAGGGCTGAGTACGCGTGCAGGGGAGGCGCTTGCTCTGCCCAGGCTCGACCCTGTTGGACCCCCGGCACCCTGTGTGCTTCCCCCAGGTCCCTCTAGGAATGATTCCTCAGCATGGAGCCGGGCATAAGGCCTGAACACAGCCGGCCTGTGGTCCCATAACTAATACAAATGAAAGCCATGGGCTGGGAAGAGTGTCCGGGGTAAGGCACTCGCCTCAGCCATCCTGGCAGCAGAGGGGCCCCCAGCGCCCCCCACAGTCAGCCTGGACACAAAAAGCAAAAACAGCCAGGAGAGAGTGAGCAGCAGCTAGGAGAGGACCTACCCGGATGCTGCCTCCACGGTCCTGGCCGCAGAGGGGGTCCTGTCCCCTGCCCCAGGGGCACTCATGTGCCACTGCGCCTGCTGCTCCCTCCAAAGTGCTCTCCGCCACAGATTCCATGTGAGAACAACCCCGCAGACCTGCTCGGAGGCTTTAGGAGCCAAAGTAGGGAGCCGCCCTTTGTGATCTGTGCTTCTGTGCTATCTCCATGAGTCCATAGAGAGAACGCGCCCCCTCCTAGACCCCCCCCCCGTCCCCACTGCAGCCCCAGAGGAAATCTGGGCTCGCTGCAGGCAGTCACACTGATTGGGACAATTTTCTGTCCTTTATTTGGACAGAACATTGAGTTCAACCTCAGGGAATGGTTGGAACATTAAAATCACAGTGATGATTCATTCACACGGCCTTATCGACTGCGCCGGCAGCCATGCAGAAGGGATCAGGGCAAATGAGTGACAAGTGTGCTCGCGCAGAGCCTGGCTCCTTCAGAACCCCGTGCTCTGTTTGCTCTGATCTGAAAGCCCCTGAGCGCGGGCCGGGGAGAGAGGTAGTACAGCAAGGGAGGCACGGGTGTGCCACCGACCGGGCACCAGGAGGGACTCCTGAGCACAGAGCCATGAGTAAGCCCTGGGCACCTGTTGGTGTGGCCCCAAGTCCTCCCCGCAAATCTTTGGAGGAAGGGCGGAGATGTGACTCAGAGGTCCTGGATTTGGTCCCCAGCACCCTATGAAGAATTAAATCTTTGAATGAAAACATTTCTTTCTTTCTGTTTTTTTGTTTGTTTTGTTTTTGCTTTTGTTTTTAATTTGGTCTTCTTTTACTCTGGGACACACTCACCCAGCAGTGTTCTGGGGATAGTTCCGTATGGTGTTTAGACAGCACTGCGGGAGGGACAGGGAACCAGGAGGTGCCAGGGCAGGGCTCAGGCCCCGCACGCAAAGCCTGTGCCCCCCCTGAGCACGTGGACAGGCTCCAGTTTCTAAACTATGACCCCAGACTCCGGGGTTTTGCTGCCATTCCTTTCCTTTCTCTGTTGGATTTCCCAGTGATCATGTAAATTCCCTCTTGTGTGTTTGCACAGAACCTTCACGTATTTCCAGATCTGAGATTGTCAATAGCATGCCAGATTTATTTTCCTTATGGAGAGCAATCAGTTTCTTCTAATTACTGAAATAAAACCGCCATGAGACAAACTGCTTGTGTGAATCTGGTTGGTAATAAATTCCATGTGAAAGGGGAGCCAAAGGGATTTGCTAAGCTTTCTGTTATTGAAAGCAAAATGGGTAATCTTTTAGCACGAGTAGGAGGCAAGAGGATTTCAAAGTAAATGCCAGTGATGCAGAGGGTCCTATCACTACATGGTTTCTTACTCCTGGCTGGATTGTTGGGGGCGTTAGATGATTCCTTATGCCTAAGTGTCTTCCCATCACGTATCTTTTCTGTCGCCCCTCTTCAGTTCCTCAAATTTTGGTTATAGCCAAAGTTAGGAGGAAAAAGAGCTGAAGCATGCATCTTTCAGCGGATCTTTCTTAGAAATTCTGGAGGCTTCGGCAGCGGAAGGTTGGCATGTCAGTCAGTTATTCCTTACGGCCCTTCCCCCTGGTTCGTTTCAATTTTTCCACGATGCTTTTGGGTGAGGCCTTTGCCTTCAGTGGCAGCTGCCTCCCACCTAGTCAGCGAGACCTTCATGTTTATTTATAATGAGTGAATCAACTCCAGAACAAGGACAGCCAGTGCTCTCCCACGGAGGGGCAATTATATCCCTAGGTGAGAACAGTTGTTCTTCTCCCAAAATGAGCCTCTGTGAAGCTTTGGGTTCAGGGATTTTCCCCCGTGTGCTCGCATCTCTTTCTTTAAGGAACTCAGTCACAACCAGACTCGAGCAGGCCTCAGGCAGCTTGTCTTCCAAAGGCCCAGAAACGCCTCCTTCCTTTGAGCTTTCACCCAATCTGGTAGCCCAGAGATGGGACCGTGTTATGTCCTTGCCCAGCTCCCGGGTCAGGTGGAAGGAAGGACAGGCCAATGCCAGCAGGTGGCCCGAGACCCAGTCTCCTGTCCCAGTGCTCCATGTCACCACCTGCACAGAGCCAGTTGTTTATCACAGCATTTTCATTGACAGCACAAAATGCACCTTCCCCAGGCTGATTGTCTCCTCTCAGGCCTTGTACCCAAGGATGCTTCGACCCTGTGGCCTACATGTCCCCTCCACAGGGTGAGTGAGGCATTCTGCCTTCCCCAGGCTGAGGTGTAGACTTAGAAGTCTACCCTATCCCTAGTGTAGACTTAGGGACCTACCCCAGCCACCAGTGTAGACTTAGGGACCTACCCCAGCCTCCCCCCCCCCAGTGTAAATTTAGACACCTACCCCAGCCCCTGGTGTAGACATAAACACCTACCATAACCCCCAGTGTAGACTTAGGAAACTACCCCAGCCCCCAGTGTAGACATAGACACTTACCCTAGCCCCCGGTGTAGACTTAGGAATCTACCCAGCCCCCTGTGTAGACTTAGGGACATATCCCAGCCCCCGATGTAGACTTAGGGACCTACCCAAACCCTGATGTAAGCTTAGACACCTACCCCGGCCCCTGTGTAGACTTAGGCACCTACCCCAGCCCCCAGTGTAGACGTAGGGACCTACCCCAGCCCCCAGTGTAGACTTAGGGACCTACCCCAGACCCCAGTGTAGACTTAGGGACCTATCTCAGCCCCCAGTGTAGACTTAGACACCTACCCCAGCCCCAGTGTAGACTTATGGACCTATCCCAGCCCCTTTGTAGACTTAGGAACCTACCCCAACCCTGCTGTAGACTTAGGGACCTACCCAGCCCCCCAGTGTAGACTTAGGGACCTACCCCAATAGTTAGGGACCTGTGTTCTTTTGGAACCACAGAGGCCAGCTCAGCCTGTTGGCCTAGATTCCCACGCAATATCCTATTCATGTATTTATAACAGTCATTATTGTGTGATCATCAGAAGTGTTTTAGGGGACAGAGAGATAGTATATGGGGTTAGATGCTTTTCTTTTTCATGGAGACAGCACGAGTATCCACCAACAGCAGAGAAACTAACATTTTTAAATATATTTTAGTTGATGGGGTTGGAGTGCTCTCATGTGGTGCTCGGGAGGTTCTGTAGGGCCTCATTGCCAATTCTTGACCAGTCACTGTTTAGTGCAAGGACCTCAGGATGTGCTGATGTTTGGGCCTGCAGTGCCAGGATTTTGGGCTGCTCTGGGCTGACCAGGTGGTGCAGGATATTGAATTCAGATGAAGCAGGGCCAGGCATGCACCCTACCCACTGCCCCGTCTCCCGGCCCCAATATATACTATTCATGCTGGGTTATAGGTAGCCATGAAAACAAGTGCAATCCTGCTATGTACAGAAAAATACAGCAAGCTGGAAAACAGGCTTGATTTGAATTCACACTCAAAGCAATTCACATTCAAGGAAAGAAGAAAGTCTTAGCTGGCAAGAAATTCCACTATGAAAAGGTCTGTAAATTTAAGTCAGAAACTGCTTTTGCTGATGCAGGCTGATGTGGTATGACTATAAGGAAAATGAGGGAATCATTGGTCCCAGATCTGCAGGCTTGCCCTGGGCACTGGAGGGGGTGCATCAGCGACGAGCTGGGGCTTCCCAGAGCTCTCAGACGGCACAGGCTCCTCTCCCTGAGACACAGGGGTGAGCACAGAAGAGTTTCCTTCCCGAGTCTCTGAGATGGCCTTGCTGTCAGATAAGTAGGTGGGAAAGGTCCGTGCTATATTTTGAAGAAAGAAGGTCGGAGGGAGAGTCCAGTAGGGAGTGTGTGCTAATCTTGTATGTATCCAAGCCTAGTTCAACCCCCAGCACCCCTGTATGGTCTCAAGTCCTCTCAGGAGTGAGTCCTGAGCACTGCTGGGTGTGGGCCCAGACCAAAGGTAGAGTGCAGAAGAGAAGATGCCCCGGCTCTCCAGAGCGGAAGGCCCTCATTCCTTGCGTTGAGTCTCACTGGGACTGCTGGGCCGCAGGGAGCCTGAGTCTCAGAGTGCCCAGAGGCGGGAAAGGTTGTTTACTTCAGCTTTCGAATGTTTGGTGGCAGAGGGAGCAGAGACACAGAGGAACGAGATCCTGAAGGTTCCACATAAGGCGACTTAGAACCTCGGAGGGGGCGTAGAAAACACTGAAGCCCACCTTAGTGATGTCATACGAGCAATGTGGTGAGGGGGCGATGGGCGGGCACCCCGCTGTGAGCAGGGTTCCTACAGAGCTGCCGTTGACATCTCTCCCAGCATCTAAGATCAAGCCCCTTGTTTGGGTCCCTCCCCTCCACCTGCCCTAAACCTCAGTGTTGGCCAAATCACTCCTCAGATCTGTCTCTGGAGGCATATGCTTGAGCTGGAGGCACTGTTGTAACACTTTGTTCTTCCTGCATTTGTGAGGGAACGAACAAAGATCCCTTCCCCAGTGACTCCGCCGAGAAACCCAGCTCCCAAATGGCAGAAGGGAAGCAGCAGTCCCTCCAGCTTCTGGAACCTTCTGCCGTGTTCAAGCACTTGAAAGCACCCTTGTTTCTGTCCCCTTCCAGACGCTCTTCCCATTTGTCCCCTAGAACCCCAGATGACTTTTCAGTCCCTCACACTTGTCACCATTTTCTCGTTCAAAAACAAGGCCTGAAAATCCAAAGAGCTCTCGGTGAATACAATGGAGAAGTCTGAACTTTGGGGATCACTCAGAACCCATCCAGAGGCCTCTCTGCCTGCCTGGGAGAGAGCAGCCTGGAGGGATGCCAGCCCAAGTTCCACACTCAGAGATGCCAGACACCTTAGCCTTTGCCTCTCGGGGGCTCCAGAATGAACCTGAGAAAAAGAAATCACCCCGCCCCCCCTTAAGAAAACAGAAAGGAGCTGGAGTGATAGCACAGCGGGAAGGGCATTTGCTTTGCACGCAGCCGACTCAAGTTCAGTCCCCGGCATTCCCGTAGGGTCCCCCAAGCACCGCCAGGAGTAACTCCTAAGTCAGGAGTAACCCCTGAGCATCACTGGAAGTGACCCAAAAAGAAAAAAAAAAGAAAGAAAAGTGTTCCCCCCAACCAGGCCCCCAATTGCACCTGAGGCTAATACTGAGGCCTTCCAGCGCCCCCTTGGATGTGGTCTTGCCCACTGTGGAGAGTCTGGGCGAGGGCCACACCCTGAGGGAAATTTCCTCTGTGCCCCTGAAAAGATTTTGTTTCCTTTTTTTTTTTTTTTTTGTGAGGCCAGTCATTGGCCCCAGGGCCTCACTCGAGTGCTCTGAAGGCCAGTGTTTCCTGCCCTGGCTTTGGGCTGGACATTTGGTCCCCCTAAGCATGGTGCTTCCACAGGTTGCTACAGGCCAGAGAGAGAGAGTACAGTAGTTGGTGCTTGCTTTGCCTGTGGCAGGATTACTTCGAATCCCTGGCATCAGACATGGTCCCCCGCCCAGCGTCTAAACCAGGAGGGATCCCTGAGCACAAAGACAGGAGTAAGCCCTGAGCACTGCCAGGTGTGGCCCTAAAATTTGCCCCCAAATATAATTACAAAATCGAAGCAGGCCAGGGATGTGGCTTCACTGCAGGTCTCTCCCCTAGCTGGTGGGAGATCTGGATTCTAGGGGAAAAGAAAGAAACTGAAATAAACAGAAGCTTGTGATTTGGGGCGGGGGGTGCACCAGGCCCTCTGTCTGGGAGAACCAACCTGGTCCTTAGAGCTGTGATGGGCCGAGACAGAACTCATCAACGCTCTCCTAGCGAAATGGCCCCAGCTGGCAGTCCCCACCGCCCTCCCCCTCATCGCCACACTCAGGACACACCAGGTGGGCTTCCCATCCCGTCTGCACCGGTGATGCATCCCTTCTGCAACAGGGTCCTCCACGCACATGCCCACCTCTCTCCCTTCATCGAGTTTCCGGACAGGACTCACTCAACAGTGGGCTGTGTTAAACCAGACCCCACGCCCTGTTCTCTGTTCTGGGCTGGCTAGACCTGCCAGGCTGCATGGTCTCTCGCCAGCCAGGCCGCTCTTTTCTCTCCTGGACCCTGTGCCCTTTGGACCACTGGCCAGCAGGGAGGATACCGGCCTGGAGGCCCCAGTTAGAGCGAGTAGATCAGGAGAGGACCCAGGGCCAGGATCTGTATTTTACCAGAGATCCTGGAGCTCCATATATTTAGTGACGCTAAATAAAGTTGGGGTCACGTGGTTGACCCAGGTCAACAGGGCAATGAAAACCCCAGAGCAGTTTTAGTTTCCTTTGTTGAGGAGAAGAGGTTTGGGCTACACCCTGAAGTGCTCGGGGCTGACTCCTGACTCTGAGCTCAGGGTTCAGGGCACCCTCTTCAGCACCAGGGACTGAGCCCATGCAAGGCCTTGGCCCTTGGGCTATCTCTCCATCTGCCCACCCCCACCAGCCTGACCCCCCACTCCTGGTCACTTTTTTTTTCTTTTTGGGTCATACCCAGCGATGCACAGGGGTTACTCCTGGCTCTGCACTCAGGAATTACTCTTGGCAGTGCTCAGGGGACCCTGTGGGATGCTGGGAATCGAACCTGGGTCGGCTGCTTGCAAGGCAAATGCCCTCCCTGCTGTGCTATCGCTCCAGCTCCCCAAATTAGTTTCTTCACTGAATCGACTGGGACTATCTACGTGCTCCCTTCACCTCCTGGAGATGCTCAGTTCCTACTGGCACACTCAAGTGGTGGACCACAAATTTGGGATTGTGCTTATTTCAATGTTTTGTGAAATGGACACATCTACGAAACATTGTGCGGTGTTGCCATTACTGAGAGAGAAGACTGTTCTGGGGAACTGGCTGGGGACATGCTGCTGTTTTTCTGCTTCCCTGGTCTGGCTGGATCACCCTACTAGGTGGTAAGCTCACTCCACCCCCAGGCAACCAGTTCTGCTTCCAGGAGGACCCCCCGGGGACACAGAACCTGCCGTGTGCCCTTTGCAACATTATCAGCTGAGACCCTCTGACAGATCTGACAAAGGAAGCGCAGGGCCAAGCTGTGTGGATATTTGTCTGTGGCCCCCTTCTCTGCCTGCTGGTCCCGACAGCCTCCAAGGGTCAGCGTGAATAATCCATGTCAGGGTGTTTGCTGACAAGCCGCAAGAGTGAGAGTTCTGGGGCTGGAGTGGAAAAGGATCTCCTAAAGAATCTGGGACGGTTTGTAGGATTGAAGCTCAAGGCTTTGGGAGGCTGGACCCTGGGGCCAATGACTTGGGTGGGTATCCAGGCTTCTGAAGCTGGCCTGGGTCTAGGAGACACCACCACCAGAATTTTATTTATTCTTTTTTTTTTTTCCTTTTTAAAAGGTCCTCCTGAGGGGCTGGAGCAATAGCACAGCGGGTAGGGCATTTGCCTTGCATGCTGTCAACCCGAGTTCGATTCTCAGCATCCCATATGGTCCCCTGAGCACCGCCAGGGATAATTCCTGAGTGCATGAGCCAGGAATAACCCCTGCACATAGCTGGGTGTAACCAAAAAGCAAAAAAAAAATTACTCCTGGCAAGTCTTGGGGGATCATATGGGATGCTGGGAATTGAACCCATGTTCCTTCCATTTAAATGCCTGTGTTTAGACTTATTTTGTCCTAAAGGTATTTGTCTGACCCCCCCCCCCCATGCCATTTTTTTCAGGAGTGATTCCTGAGTGCAGAGCCAGGAGTAGCCCCTGAGCCCCGAGCATTGCCGAGTGTGACCCAAAAAGCTAAAAAAAAAAAAAGGTCCTGCTGAGTGGAGAAGACCCTGCCGGGCCTCTGCGGGGCCTGAGCCAGTGCTGGTTATCCCCCACCCCCACGTCTCTGACCTGCAGCTGCATGGTTCCAGAGTGTCATCTTGAGAGAATCTGGGAAAGCGCTCCCAGCAGCCTTGAACGCAGCTGCAGCTGCCGCCTCCTTTCCCAGGAAGCCCTCCATCAACCCTTCCCCAAAGCATCTTCAGGGTTGCTAGGAAACGGGTGAGAGGGGAGGTTGTAGCCGCTGGGAATCTGATTATGAAAATTCTCTAAGTTTCCAGGGTGGGAGGAAGTATGGGTCAGTCCTGGGCCAACTATTCTCACCTGCCCCGGGGAGTAGATGGAGGAGTGGGGTAGGGGCTCCCTCTCCCGAGGTGGGAGGAAGGGGATGGGGGAGAGGGGGAGCGAACGGGGGTTGCCACCCCAGCCCGGGGAGGTATTTCTGTCCCGTGTGCAGTGGGAGCATATGCTCCAGGGTAGACGGGAAGCGGGAGTCCGCGAGGCTTCACACACACGCACTTCCCACGAGCCACCGAATGTGATTCTAGCATTTAAAGATGCAGCTTGCACTCGTGCACCGGGGCCCTCGTTCATGCCACAGCCTCAGCTGTTGCTCCGCTGGGGGGCTGGGCAGAGCTGACCTTGGCCTCTCTGGCATGACCTGGACCTCATGCCCAGGCTGAGATTCTCAGGCTGACCTTGGGGGAACCCCTTCCTGGGAGGGGGTCAGTGGTCCAAGCCATGCATTTTTTTCTTTCTTATTTTTATTGGGGGGGGGGTTCCCAGCAGTGCTCAGGGCTTACTCCTGGCTCTGTGCTCGAGGATCCCTCCTGGTGGGGCTCAGAGGTCTATATAGGGCACCAAGGATCAAATTTGGGTCAGCTACATGCAAGAGAAGCGCCCTGCCCATTGTCCTTTGTCCATCCGGAGCTGGTACTTTCTTCCAATAACTATTTTATTTGCCTATCTGACTAGGCCCCCGTGATCACAATAATAGAAGAATCAATACAAAAGGGATCTCAAGGTCAACCCTAGGGTCCACCCGTCATCACCCCCTTCTCCCCGCTGCCCCATCCCTCCAGTTGGCGCTTCTCAGAGGCGAGCACTGTGGTGAATTTATTATGAGTTCTCCCAGAGAGAGACTGGGTATTGGTGACGCTGTGCAAAGACCTGGCACTTGGTGCATGGTTCTGCATAATCCCGGATGCGTGTGTCTTTCTGAGCTCCCAACTGCCGCCCTGACTCCAGAGACAGCATTGCTTTCACCAGCACTGCCAGGAATGTGCTCTAGAGAGGGGGTCGTGGTGGACTTGGTGGCCAGCCTCTGCTCCTGGCTCCCACGCCGCTGCCTTCTCACCAGGCCTCGCCCAAGAGCCCTGACAGCTTTTTTTTCTTTTCTTTTATTTTTATGCAGTAGTTCACAATGGGCTGGAGTGATAGCACAGTGGGTAGGGCATTTGCCTTGCACGCAGCCAACCCGGATTTGATTCCTTCGCCCCTCTTGGAGAGCCCAGCAAGCTATCAAGAGTATCCTGCCCGCATGGCAAAGCCTCGAAAGCTCCCTGTGGGCATATTCAATATGCCAAAAACAGTCACAACGTCTCACAATGGAGACGTTACTGGTGTCCGCTCAAGCAAATCCATGAACAATGGGATGACAGTGCTACAGTGCACAATATTGGTGATATTCAACATTTGAACACCAACTCCACCACCATGACACCCTCCCACCACCGTATTTTGGATGTTTCCATCCCGAACCCCAACCCCGGTCCCAAAGCAAAACCCAAATAGTTTATTTTGTATTGTTTGTTATGGATGAACTGCTAAAAATGCTCCAAAAAGTTTCCTGAGAGAAAAGTGTGTGAAAATGGTTGTATTCCACCCAGGGGCCATTAAGCCCTCGTATAAGAGGTCACTAACATGTCCTTAAAGGTGGTGACGGCTCTTTCTCTGAGCACTTCCTGCCCATCAGAGGGACCCCGTCCCCCTGGCCTCCTCCCGCCTCTGAGAGCCACCTGGGGAGCTAGCGACCACGACTTGGGCTCGAGTCTCCAGATAGTCACCTCTCTGGGGTTGGGAGTGAGAACAGACATAGTGTCTACACAGTGTCTTCTGCTCAGCCTGGGACAGACAGAGACCTAGAGGGCTGGTAGCAGGCGGCATTTGGTTGTATTAAAAATATTTTTTCGGGGCTTGAGTGATAGGGCCTTGCACGTGACCGACCCGGGTTCGATCTCCAGCATCCCATATGGTTCCCCGAACACCGCCAGGAGTAATTCCTGAGTGCAGAGCCAGGAGTAAACCCTGAACATT
>JAOXYA010047481.1:0-12344 GCA_028565675.1 Sorex palustris | reverse complement strand
AAAAGTGGGCTCAGATCTCTGCCTAACACCATGCACAAAAGTAAGATCAAAATGGATTTATGACCTCAACATCAGACTGGAATCTATAATGTTTATTGAAGACAAAGTTCCTGCCTTTCTTATGAGGGTCCAGCTCTTGGACTCACTGTCTGGTCATGGCATTCTTGTTCAAAAACCTCTGTGTCTTGACCCATCTCCTTCCTTCCCTCTCTCCTTCCCTCTTTCACTACACCCTCTTCCCCCTTCCTCAACAACCTCTCCCCCACACACATGTACCCACAAAAATACTCATGTAAACCTAATTCATTTATTTTTCTTTTAGGATCACACCCGAAGATGCACAGGGGTTATTCCTGGCTCATGTACTCAAGAATTACTCCTGATGGTGCTCAGGGGACCATATGGGATGTGGGAATTGAACCCAGGTTGGCCGAGTGCAAGGCAATCACCCGCACTGTGCTATCGCTCCAGCCTCTAATTCAGTATTTTTATTTTGGTTTTGTTTTGAACCCACACCAGCTGTGCTTCAGTCTTCTCCTGGTGGTACTTGGGGGATCATGCAGTGCCAGAGGTTGAACCCAGTCTCCTGTATAAAATGTAATCTAGCTTTTTAATCATTTATCTGATTCTAGTAATAATTTTCTTTGAGGTGTAGCTGATACATAACACATTGGTTTCAGGTGTATACCCTACTGATTTGATATTTCTATAGTGATTTCAATAAATCTAGTTAACATTTATTTCATACATAATTACATTTTATTTCAGTGATAAAGAATTTAAAGATCTACTATGTTAAACTTTTTTCCATAGTGCTATACTATGAGCTACAGTTGAACATTACATCCCCTATGACTAATTTATTTTAAAATGACAAGTTTATACCTTTTGATCTCCTTAACCCATTTTGTCCCAATCTCATGCCTCTGACACTCCCTGGTTTGTTCACTGTATATCTGAACATGGTGTTTTAGAATTTTCTCTTTGTTTTACCTATGTTCACTGGATTACTCTTGTAAAATTTGGAAAACTGAATTTCAAGAATCTAGAAAGCCTTTATTCCTGCCCCCTCTCTTCAACCTGCCCCCATCATTTCACAGAATAGTGGGACAGCAGAGGTTCACACAAGGCTAATCAGGTGGCAGAAGACTGTGAAAAACATCAATGCCTTAAGGCCTCCTTCAGTGAACCCTCTACATGCACTGCTTCCAACTTCCTCTTTAATGACTGCTGCTATTTGCCATGTCAAGAGATTTCTTCCTCCCTCCCGTCCTCCCTCCCTGCCTTCCTTCTTTCCTTCTTTCCATTTGTTCCCTTCTTATGTTGGCAGTTCCAAGCAGACAGAAAAATTGCATTCGTTTACCCCTGACTATATTCTCATGGACTCTTGACCCACATTCTCCTTCAAGTTGGGCTGAGTGTCTTAGCAATATCCCTTAAGGCAGAAGGTCCACACCTAGACCAATCATTAAGCCTGTTGTCAATCTCATGGTTTTTCAACTTGAAGAGTTTCTTAAGCCTTTCTAACCTCCGTGACCTTGACATTTTTGAAAATTGTAGCCCAATCATTTGGGGGCATGTTTCTCAATTTGGGTGTTTCAGTGCTTCCTTGTGATTACACCCAGGTTATCTATCTATGCTGCGGCAGGAAGAGCACAGACTATCTTCTCTTCAGTGCACTCTCTCTGTGACCCAGGGTGTCTGATGTGCATTACTGGTATTATTAACTTTGATTGTCTGATTACATGAGGTGTGCTTGCTTTCTCCACTGCAAAGTAATCCCTTTTCTTTCTAAGTAATAAATACATTGTGCAGTGATATTCTGAGACATGTAAAATCTTATTTCTCATCCAGTTTTTACCCACAAGCTTTAGAATCATTTAGATGCTTCTTACCTGAATTATTACTGTGATGGAAATGATTTCCTAACACCATCATTTCTTCTACAAATAATGGTTGATTTCTCAACCTGAGAAAAACACCTCCTCTTTTCACAGATTAATTAATATCAGTGTGGGCTCATGTCCTCCTATTTTACTCAGAAAGCTAGAGTCCCTTCACATATCACTATTTATTTTGCTCTTCAGTTTGTTTGAGTTTCATCTGAGCATGAACCATTTAGGTGAACTTTTGCCATGTCTTTATCATTTTCTTTTCTAGTGACACCTGCTCAGTGCTTACTCCTGGTTCTGCACTTAAAGCCCACTCTTGGTACTGCTCGGGGAAACCATATAGTTTGTGCAAAGCAAGCGCACTCCCTGCTGTACTGTCCCTCTAACTGCCCAATGCCTTCTTGACCATTTCCTTGCCTAATCACCAAAAAAACAAAAACAAAAACAAAAACGTGTTCCAGGTTCACCTTATACCTTGCCAGACTTGGCCTGGGAAGGCAGTCATTTCTATGAATGAATGTAAGTGTTAGTGTTAATGTGTGTATGTGTGTGTGCATGTGTGTGTAAACAGTATTAATTCTCTATTTATATTGAAATCCTTGCATGTATGCTGACCCTTCCCATTCTAATATGACACCAAGTTGATTCCAACTGTCCCCTGTCCCCTGCTAGTGAAGACCTTGACTGCCAGATTCTTTGTGGAGTCCATTATCTGTACGGTCTTCCTCCTTCCCAAATCATACATATTGCGGTCTGATTTAATGAAGTTTTTTTATAAAGAAAGAAAACTTTTTTTTTAAATAGAGAAGAGCAACAAAGGACCAGGGCTTAGAGTTTTTATCCAAATCAACTTGTTATTCCCGCATCTCTTTAAATTTAGACCAGTATTTCTCAACTGGGGATCACAACTGAAAATCAGGTAAATGGGGCCCATGGTGAGGTAGTGAATCTAGGCTAGTATCTAAGTGTGTGGGTCCTTGAATATTTTATGTAAATTCACAAATTCGCACCAAATGCCAAATTTCAGGCAGTTGATGTCTGTTGCTTTTTGCTCTTTTCAGCAGTTGTGCTTCTGTTGTTGACTGAAGTCTCTGATCCAGTGTATGAAGTCCAGCTCTATGTTGATTTCTTGGTACTTCTGTTGCTCTGATTTTCCTATGCCTTCTGTTAGTCTGTCCCTCTTAATCTTGACTCATGCCCATGGCTCCAATGTCTCTCAAAACCCATGCTCTCTGTGACTTACCAGTCATTGCTGATTCTCTATGGTCTGCATCTCTGTTGGCACTTGTTGCTCTTTGTCTCAGTGGCTTTCCTTTGCCCTCCTGCCACATGTATGTGGATGAAAGCTGCTATTTTCTTGCCTTCTTCTGTGACCTGGCATAAGTGGGGGGACAAAGAAAGACTGCTCTCCATTCAGTGTAAAGTCAAAGTAACAGTTTCTTTGCCCCGTTTTAAGTATTCCTTGTCCCTGTTCTAGGAATTTTCTCTTTGAGAGGCTTATGTAGGCTAAATTTAAAATGACCAAGTGAATTAGTTATATTATCAGATACCCTTCTCATTTGTCTCCACTTCCATGGTAACAATGGTATGAGACTATGGGTCAACCAATAGGACAGGGGCCCCAAAGGAGAAAACAAAGTTGGAAGGGGTAGAAACACTTCTGTGGAATATTAATTCTTGACCATGTATAGAATGATTATAGATTATTAAAAAATAATGCATTGAAGGGATGAAAAGATAGTTCAGTAGGTAAGGCACTTACTTTGTGCTTGACCTATGTGGGTTCAATCCTTGGCACCCCATATGGTCTCCCAAGAACCAGGAGTGATCCCTGAGTACAGAACCAGGACTAAGCCCTGGTCACTTCCAGATGTGGCCCAAACAACAATAACAAATATACATATATATATATACATATATATACTTTTCTCTAATATCTTTATTTGATTGACAGTGTGCAGTTTCTAAAATCAATCATTACTCTATGTCTTTGATAAATAATTGGAAAGTGAGATGAACAGCTTAGTGCTGTGAATACAGTAATTTCTATTTTGGTCAAAATGAGTTATGTTGGACTGTACAAACAGCCATCCCCAAATCTCCATGGTTTAGCACAAGAAAAGCATATTTGTTTAAATGCCCATGGGCAAATCTGGTAACTAGACAGGAATTTCAAGTAACTTGATAAAGTGAGTTTTTCTTCTAAGTGTGTTGCCATGATTTTGATAGTTATAGAAAGATGCAGAGGTAAACTCACATTTTGTGGGTGAGTGAGAGTGGTAGGGTGGGAGGGGACATATCCAGTGGTGCTCAAGGCTTATTCCTGGTGCTATGTGCATGGGTCGCTCCTGGTGATACTCAGAGGACCATATTCAGTAACTGGTATCAAACCAGAGTTGACTGAAGCATCTACATGCAAGGTAAACATCTTATCTCAGGTATAATCTCTCTTGCCCCTGAACATTGGCTTTTGAAGTTTCAACTAGAAGTTGAAACACATTATTCATGGTCACATTCCATCAGCCTACTTTCCAGGAGGTGAAGAAGTACATTCTGATCCTGTGTCCTCAAAGAGGAAAGTATGAAATAGCTGGAGGAGAGTTCTGTTGATTCCCATCATTTCTTGAATAAGGGACTTCAAGACCAGTGCTCTCACTGTGGACCTGCATTTTATTCTCAATATGCTCCTGCATTTCTTCTTTTCCTTTATCTGTAGGTATTAACATTGGTAAGTGGCAGAGACTTTCTGGAAGCTGTGGAAGACAGGGGATTCCATATTCCAGCAGATACTAACAACTATTTATCTTACTGATTATAAAAGTAATAGATACATAGCACTGCAAGTACAAAACAATAATAGTAATACTATTGTAAACTATGATACCATAATAAAATAAGTATTTTCAAAGGCAGCAGAATTCATAGTTCACTGGATTCCTTATATAAACATTCTCTTCTCATATACAATGATAGAAGAAAAACAATATTATGGTACTTAACATGTAGATTTGTAAAGTAAAATAAATAATGAATATTTAAGCAAGATACACTCATTGTAGCTAGTTTATTTCACTGTATGACAAAAAGCATATAGTTCTCTATGTGTCTAAGTCTGCTAGCGATTTACCACATTTTTAAAATTATGCTAATAATTTAACAAACATTTTTGATTCTGACATATTTATAGTAATATTTGCTTTTTTTTACTGTTTCCACTATTCTCACTTAGCTTTCACAGTGAAGTAATTTTCCAAGTAGATATATTCTTAATAAATGGATATTTAGCTAAAAGATATTACTACTGAGCTAAGCACATGAGGAAACCTGGGTTTGAATCCCAACACCTCATAGTCCCTTAAGCACTGACAGTAGTAACCTCCAGCCCAGAGCTGAAGTGGCTTCTGAGTGGCCCAAATCTTAAAAAGAAAAAAGGAAACTCTCAAAGCTCTCCAAGTAGAATAATGACGAGGCTGAAGAAAGAAGGTAAAGCAGTTGCCTTGCTCACAGCCAACCAGGACATGATCCTTGACACTCCTTTTAAGGTCTTTCAAGCATTCCAGGAGAGATCAATGAAAGTAGAGACAGGAGTAAGCCCTAAGCACCACCCCACCTGGTGTAGCCCCTCCCTTCAAAAGAATAATGTTTATATTTTGTTAGGCATTAAGATTTCTATGTATTGAAGGTGGGGAGATAGTACAGATTAGGCACTTGCATCGCACGCAGCTGACTAGGGTTCAATCCCCAGCACTACATATGACTCTACCTCCCCATGAGTACTACTAAGAGTGATCCCTGAGTGCAAAGCCAGGAATAAGCCATAAGAACCACTGGATGTGTCTACCCCCCATTGTTTTTCTATTGTAAATTTAAATCAATGGTTTTCAATATCAGTCTGCATATTAGTTGTGTCCCTAGAAATTTTCTTCTGCTCCACAAAAAATAGTTATTGCCATTTAACACATCTGAATAAAATTTTCATTGCACAATATCAAGTTTTGAAATTACTAGACAAAATAGTCAGGTGTTAAGATTTTTTTTTCCCCATAGTGTTTTATGAAATTATTTTCTAATTTCACTGGTCCACGGGTTTAAAAAAATGAGTTAAAAAATCATTGGTTTTAGTAGTTGAAATTAAAAATGTAATATTTTTTGACTAAGTGAAATCATTTTACTGTTATTAGACTATGTAAATATTTGCACAGATGATACGTTCAACAAAATGAACATATTGGTTTAATATATATAAGCCAGATATTCATCTAAATTTCAATTTCTAATTGGCCAAAACTTAATTTTGAAAGAATAAAGATTTCAAAATGGATTTCCCTTGCTCTATTTTCTTGCTTCCACAGAAAGCCATGCACAGCTGCAAATCTCCAGGTTCTTTCAATGCTAATATGAAACTTCTTTGTAGAATAATTGCTATGAAATACCTCCTTCTGCTCTTGGCTGTGGTAGGAGGTTGCTATAAATTTTCTTATCTTTCTGATGAAAAGAAGGTAATCAGTGAGACTCTGAGGCCTACAAGGTCTGGAATCCATGGCCATTTCCTGGGTCACACTATCAAGCACAGCACCTGGCAACAGCATCTACGTGTTCATTTACCATCTTGCTGGCTTTGGCAACTTCATGTTGAACCTTTCCTGCAAGTGAATCACTAGGGAACAATGGCTCCCCACATACTGGGTGTCTCAAGAGTCACTCCTGCTCTGTGTCTATTCTGATCCTCTGTCTATAGTCTAAGTATCTAAGCTCAGCCCTAAGAAGCCTCCAAGCCCTGAGCCAACCCCAAATTGAAAGTTGCCAGTTGTAAAATAGGGAAACCTTGTCTTATTGTTTAATTAAAAAAAAATCACACCAGCATTCATATCAACATCAGTTTCAGTGTGCCCTTATCCGATGACCAAGGTCCCTCCAAACATGGCACCTCTTCAGATCCTTCCCCAAGAAATTCCACTCCCGACTTTCTCTTCCCCTCTCTTCACTCCCTCTTCTCTCGTACTCACATCCCATCTCAGCCCCACAGTCCCAAACCTCAGGAAGGAACTATCACTCTATTGCCTGAGTTGGCCTCCCAGCTGTTCAGGCTTTCTACTAAATTTCTCCTTCCCACCAGGTTGGCACTCCACATATTATTCTTTCCTCTTTAAGAGGGAGGCACTTACAAGTATGAGCATCAGAGGCAGGTTAATGAGCATCGCTAAAACCAGAACTCTTCCATTCACCTGAGCACCCTCAGTCCTTACCCAACTCAGTGATATCTGACTCTCCATCCCTGTTGCACTGTTCTTGGTATAACCACACTATTCCTTATACCTACTTACACATTAGCTTTGGGCTCACTGTTACTATTATTCATCCAATACACCTCCAGCTTATGCCTCATTTTGACACTATTAGGACCCTCTAAAGATTTTTTAAAAATCACTCCAGAACAACCCTCCTGTGTCCTGGCACTGTCACCTGTGAGCCCTATCTCCATAGTTTAGTTTCCTTTATCTTTGGGCTCCTGGAACCTACCATGTGAGCACAAAGTAGCAATAGCTCTGGGTGGGTCCTGAGCCTTTAGGTCTTGCTCCTAAAGGCACAAGAAACATGGAGGAGGACTGCAGCAAGTACTGGACACAACTGTGTGCTGGATCACCAGAAGGTTAGAATTCTCCCTGATGGCCACTCTGCATCATCAGGAATCCTTCGGTGGGAGTTGGGGTGGAGCATAGCTCTTTCCTTCACTGGCTTTCTCTCTTCTCTGTTAGACCTCTGCCTGCCTTCCTGAACCTCTCCCCACTCTCCCTTTTTTTCTGATATATATGCTGGCACAGAGGAAATGAAAACCTCATTTCACATGAGAGCAAGCTCTCAGCTTCGTGATTGCCTTATTATGCTCATAATTTAGGTTCTTTTGTCTTGACAACCCTATTCCTGGACTCCCTCACCAAAGTCCCTTTGAATAAGAATAGAACCTGACTATCCTCCCTTTAACTGCTATAAGTAGAGGCAGCCCTATCCATTACCTTGAGCAGGTCTTGTACTTCATAAATGGTTGTATTTGCCTATAACTCATTTATTATAAATTTTCTGACTCATTTTCTCAACATTGATGTCACTTAGGCTAGATGTGTGTGGAAACTCAGCTTGTCACAGAAACCAGGATAACTTAATATCAGATGGACTAAGAAGAATTCATACCTCTGATTTCCTATTCTATTCTCCTACATATAACAGAACACACACACACATTATATATGCATATATACATAATACTCATTTCTGAACCTCCTATTTCTGCTTTGCTATTTTTCAGACTTTGAAAGTCTCCACTTTATATATATGCTATGCTTTCATGCTGACTCTCCTCCCTGACCTCATGTGAGTGGAAGAACCCAAGTTCTTGTCACTGCTCAGCTCTGTTGCCTCAAATTCTTCCTGACCACTGTCCTGGCTTAAACTTCACCTGATGTGCTACTGTGAAATAAGAAAACACCCAGTCCACCAGCTCTTAGCTTCAGTCTCCTCTGCCCTCAACAGTGTACAAACTACCTCCTCAAGACTTCTTGCCACTGATGTAACTATCCTCAGGGATTGGGGGTGGGAGTAGGGGGTCTTCCTGGCATGGCGAATCTGCAAACTGAGTCAAAAAGAAACCACCCTGGATTAGAATTTTCCAACAGACTGGACCTGGAAGGTAATTGCTAAAAGAAAATACAACTGATTAGGACTAAAGCATGCTCAGATTTTTCTCAGACATCTTCCCAAGTCTTTGTCCTTCATACCTTTGACCCTATTTTAGCACCCAAAAGGCAAGCATAATCATGGGTCTGTGATGTTTTCTAATCTACTGTCTTCTAGTACACAGAACTAAGAAATGAGCTAAGAATAAAAACGTTCACTGCATTTTCTATATTACTCTCTCTCATACTCTCTCCCTCTCTCCCCTCTCCCTCTTCCTTCTCCTCTCTCTCTCCATTAAGAATTGCAGACATCCAGTTCTTCTTGGGGAAACTTTAAAAGCCCACCATCAGATTTCAACCAAGATAAGCAGCCCCTACATTATGAGGCTCCCCCAGCAGGCTGGTACTGAGAAGCAGGAAATAGGGGGATGCTTTTACACAAGTAACTTAATTTGGCTCTTTGAGAAAAGAAAAGACAAAGGCATGGGTCTTCTCTCTCTTTTTTGTTTCCCTAGGTGGAGGCATTAGCAGGCTTGGTGCTTATGAAGGAGAAATCAAAACAAAGGAAGAAGAAGAAACTATATGAACAATGTTACTAGCAATCTAAATTTTGAGGATTTCCAGCTGGCTAGTTTGCTTCAAAAGAGCAGAACTGAGGAGTGCTGGAATACCCCTCTGCTTCATTCAGTTTTGGAATGCAAAAGAAATACAGGAAATACATAGCTCATGAAGGAGGTGCAATGAAGAAGGACTCACTCTGGCCACAGAAACACCCCACATGCTTTGCATGTGGGAAGCCTGAGTTCAATCCCTGGCACCACATGGTCTGCCAGCATTACTGGGAATGACCCCTAAGCATTAAGCAAGAAGTAGCTCCCCAGTACTGGTGGGTGGAGCCCCCAAACCAGAATGACACAAACCGATTCCATCATTTAACAGTTGTTTATTGAAAGCTTATTATCTACTCAGCTCTGGATCATTACTTAGCTTAATTTGGATTAAAAAGACTCTGTCATAGCTCTATTTGAATTCAGTCTCTCCAAAGATGTGACAGAACTCATCCTTTGTGAAGGAAGATGTTTAACTTTCTAGACTTCCTGAGATGCTGCAAACAGATCAGACACTGGCAAGTAACCTGTTGTGGGGGCTGGAAGGATAGTACAGCGGGTGGGGCATTTACCTTGCACATGGCTGATCCGGGTTCAATTCCCAACATTCCATATGGTCCCCCGAGCACTGCCAGGAGTAATTCCTGAGTGCAAAAGCCAGGAGAAACCTCTGTGCATCGCTGGGTATGACCCAAAAAAGAAAAAAAAAGTGACATGTCAAGGGTTATTACAGAGTCTGCCACAAAGTTACTGCCATGAATTTAGCATTATTTGAATTTAAGAATTGTTTTCCTTTGACCTTGGTCCCCTGACCCCCTAGATTTGAATTGTTTGTACCACACTAGTATCACTTACAGGAAACCCTAATCAAACTTCTTTCCCACACTTAACCTCAGTTTCTCCATATGTGTGTGTTTATCTGGTTCTAAGTCATTTAGAATCTCTTGGCAGAGGTCAGCATACTTGAAAGCTAGTGTATGCTTAGTTCAAGTCCTTAAGTTCAGTCCCCATGTCTGTCAGCTGAGTGTGTCTGTTTAATATCTCTATATGTTATATCTATAAATGTCTTACTGAGCAAAAAATAGTCCCTGGAAATGCTCACCATCCCGATAGTCTCTTTCCCAGCTATTTGGCATTGCTTTAGATCTGCTGAAATTCTTCCCTTTGAAATGAAATTGGCTATATAATACTTCAAGCAGTTGTATGTGGCCGTGATATTGACATGGCTTGATCTAAGCCAATTAGTGTGTGTGCATGTATGCATGTGTCTGTGCATGTGTGTATGTGTTAAAAATTAAAAGTGAAATGAAATTACACATTTGTTGCACATATGAAGCAATTATCTTTTTCTGATTTAATGTCAACTCATAAATGACCCCTTAACAGCATCCAAGCACACCACTTGGAATTAACAACTATCCACCTCACTGAGCAAGTAGATTCATTTCAGTGAAGAATCCAAGAGTTTCTTGACCCTTTCAGCTACCTCAGACGACAAAAGAGTGCATCAGCCTGAGGAAAGACCCAGGAACATTTATTGCCTGAGGCCCTTGCCTCTGACAGCAAGCTGAATCTCTTTGGGGGGGGGAGACAATGACTTGTTTACTTTTTTGCTGATTTGAAAATTGAAGATATTTCATAATAGGATCTGGGAAAATTTGCCAGATGTTTTATTCCACTGTGTTCTTCTGGCAGGTCTACAAGATATAATGCTGAGAATGACTAATAAATCAAAGTAGGTATAAAAATCTTAGGGACAAAATTTATAAAAACTTTAACTGCGGGAGGACACCTATTTTCTAACAGCTAGAATATGAAATTTTCTTTTTTTTTTGAGGATTCTTCACAGACAAGCTAATATAAACGACAGATTTCAGTTTTATTCATTTCTTTCCTTATTTTTCTCTTCCATACCTCTTTCCTTTCTACTACAGCTTTGCCAATCCAAATATCTCTAAATTCAGAACAGGTGGGCCCTAAGTGATACTACAACGGTAAGGCTCTTGCTTTGCACATGGTCAACCCGAGTTCTCCAGAAATAATCCTTGAGTGCAGAGCCAGGAATAAACACTGAAGCACCACTTTGGTGTGGTCACAAAACTAAACAACAACAAAGCTCAGAACAGGAAAACATATGTTCTAAATAACTTCAAAATAATATTCACGTGAACAAAATGAACATGGCATTAGCTTCAATTTAAAGATCTTTCCATTTGGTTCTAGGAAAAGTAGCACTATAGCACTGTAGCACTGTCTTCCTGTTGTTCATCAATTTGCTTGAGTGGGCACAAGTAACGTCTCCATTTTGAGACATGTTACTGTTTTTAGCATATCGAATATGTCACAGATAGCTTGCCAGGCTTTGCCATTGGGGCAGGATACTCTCAGTAGCTTGCCGGGCTCTCTGAGAGGGGAGGAGAAATCAAACCCAGGCTGGCCTCATGCAAGGCAAATGCCTTACCTGCTGTGCTATAACTCCAGCTCTTTGAGGAAAGGTACAAGGACAGATCTTGAGATGCTTAAAAATAAAATATTTAGTACTGAAAAGATAGTACAGAGGGTAAGATACTTGCTTAGCATGTAGCTGACCCTATTTTGATCTCCAACATTGGATCTATACCCCCAAGCACTTCCAGGAATGGCCCTTGAGCACAGTTAGGAATGACACCAGTATGGCCCAAAAATCTAAGGAAAAAAAATCAATTTTACTAAGGCTAATTCCTGAAGAAAAAGTTTTGGATTCACTTCAGATTTTGAGGTGCTAATGAATTAATAGCCTTACAAATACTGTTGCTGGATATTTTATACTTGTCAGCTGTTTACTTAGACCACTATCTGTATCATAGTGACTACATTCCCAGCCGTGTTATTTACCTATTGCTACATAACAATCACACCAAAATTTAGAGGCTTAAAATAATAAACACTATCTCACAATTTTTGTGGTTCAGGAATTTGGGAGTGGCAGAATGTGATGGTGATCTTTTTTGTTTGTTTGTTCAGTGGGACTCAGGGGACCATATGGAGTTTCCGGGTTCAAATCTGGGTAGACCAAAAGGAGAGAGAGGACAGAAGGAAATGCCCTGCCACAGCGGCAGGGGGGATGGGGGGCTTGGGGGGGAGGGATATTAGCCATAGTGGTGGAAGATGGGCACTGGTGGAGGGACGGGTAT
>JAOXYA010047473.1:0-12344 GCA_028565675.1 Sorex palustris | reverse complement strand
AAGATTGGTGATTTTGAAAGTCCTACCGCTATTATTTCCTCCAATCTACTAGCAGATGCATTGTAAACTTTGCTGTCCCTTTATATGGTACATTTTTTCATATATTTTGATGAGAAATACATTCTATTAATCTATTGATCCCATAACTAATAGATGTCATTCCAAATATTTTATTATCTTCTTTAGTTTCAAAGATATTTGATCTGAAACCGGTAAGACTGTCTCTGCTTTATTACCATCATTGAGACATTTTAGGAGGGCCTCTAGCCAAAATATTTTAGGGGAGGTATAAATTTTTACTCAGAAATTTAATTTTATAAAAATTTGTTACTGTATGTTCAATATAAACTCGAAGTATTATTTTCTTCAAATTGGACTCTATTCAATAAAGGCATTAATTCTTTTAGAAAATTTTGAGTTCTTAGGATTTATATCACGATTCAGTTAAACCATAGGGAAGAAAGTAAAATAATAAACATACTTAGAATTTTATTATAAATACTTAAAATATTCTTTGTCTAATAATTGAATGTTATAGAATAAGTGTATAGGTTCTTGTATTCAAGGGTTTAATTATTTTATGACTCTGGACTTTGTCTGGAAAAGATTTACTTATTTAAAAATGGTTTATAAAAAGGTCACTTAGTTTCCTGAGGCCTTTGAAAATGGGAGAGTGCTACTTTTTGTGAGAATGACATTGGAAAATTGCTTCCTTACCATTGTCTCTGGTAAGAGATAATCATGTAATTTTGCCCAGGTAAACAGTATAATGCTTCATCACTATAAGATATATATCTTTTGTTATGGAGAAAGGATAAATATACTCAGAATTTATTCAAATGATAAGGAAAGAGCCCACCACAGACTTCCCATTTTCAGAAAATTAGAATCTTGAAAAGTTCTAGAGAAGTTTCTCTTTAGCCAGATACAGATGAGCTCTAAGCTGTTTAACCATGCCCCAAAAACTTCACAGCCACATGTTTTCCTTAGGGAGATTTAGGACTATTTTTAAAAATGGCAATGTTGAAAACAACAAAAACACAATGTTCAAGTCCTGTAATAAAAATAGATGCTGAACAGGAATACTTCAACAAGAAAGGTGTTAGATAATACTATACATAATTAATTGCATAAATGTATTTACTTTCTGTAATAACTTGCCTTTCGGACTATTTTCACTATTAGCTGTACTAACAAGTATTTACTTTGGTTTACAAAAGAGTTTTGTATAGGAAAAGGGATATAATTTCCCTGAAGAGCATGCCACTAAATAATTTAGTTATTAAAGTCTTGAAGATAGCATTGAAAAACTGTAAGTAAACTATAGGAGAAGATGCATTTTATTTGAGGGCAGAGGTCAAAGTTCAATTATTTAAAAGGGATAAAATGAACCAATAATATATCTGGGACTTAATAGCTTGTCTTGTTAGTTAGGTCTTTACCTTTATAGATGTCCTGACAGGTAAGTTGAGGCAAGTAGATAATTTCTTCAAGTACAGAGAGATGGACTGTATCAAAATCTTAAATATCTAAAAATGGAGCTCAAACCCTGGCAAGAATGAAAAATCACCATACTAGTTAGAAGCTTAGGCGGTATTTATGCTTCAAGAATCTAATTTTCAAACATTGATTCTATATCAGAACCACCTTGGAATCTTCCATAAAACACTATTACTTCAGTCATGCATGGAGAAATTCTAAATGAACTGGTATGAGGTAAGTTCCTCAGAAAAATTTTCAGTTGTTCAGGGATTCTAATATGTAGCTGTGATGATTATATGTGATCACCATACTTTAGCTATGAGCATAGTACTCATTGTATATTCTACTCATAACAATATATAACACAAACTATATGCAACACAAATTAAATGTCTGGTTCTGCTAATGTATAGCCATGTGTGTGTCTCTGTGTGTGTGCGTGTGTGTCTGTGTGTGTCTCTGTTAGTCTTTCTCTTAGTGCTAAACCTGGGTTATAATTTTTATCCTTGAATATAACTTCATTTTATCACTTATTAGGGAGAAACTGACAATGTATTTTTATCCCCTAAAGTCATTCTTTCTCACATTCCCATAATATAATACAAGTAGTGAAAAAATGCCATTTAATGTATGTTCTGATACTTGAAATAGTGCTTTCAGAGAGAGTGACACGGTGGCTGGCAAGCTACTTGATTTTGCAAAGTTAACTTAATTGGGTTTCCCACTGCTCCGGCACTGCACTGTAGCACTGTCCTCCCGTGGCCACCAAGCGGCTGCTCCCCGACCAGAACCAGGACCCCCACAGTCACAGTGGGGAAACTTCCCGAAGTCCCGCACCCCCGCGGGGGCTGCAGGGAGAAATCAAGCACAATACCAGTCTCAGGGGCCACAGCACAGCTCCCCTAGGAGAGTTACCAGGAGCCACGTTGACTGGAGGCCCGAACAGCTGCCCCCACTGACAGTTGTCCCAGAGTGCTGCCCCCCACAGCTCTCCCAGATAGCTCCTCCCCCAGCTGCCCCCAACAGCTGTTCCCCCGAACTGTTCCCCGGAAATTGTTCCCCCAACAGCTGTTTCCCCAACCTGTTCCCCCCAGATGCCCCCCAGCCAGAAGCTTTTTTTTTTTTGCTTTTTGGGTCACACCCAGACCTGTTCAGGGGTCACTCCTGGCTCTGCATTCAGGAATCACTCTGGCAGTGCTCTGGGAATATATGAGATGCTGGGAATCAAACCCTTCAGGCGCATTTTGTAACAGCTGTGGATGTTGCCATCCCTCCCTACTGTTTATGATTCAGCAGAAGCTACTTTAGAGAAAGTTGCTGAGAGCTGGTTTCCACAAAGTAAGGTAAAGGTAGAGTTTCTTCATAACAGGAAAGAGAACCAAATTACCATTCTGCTTATAACTTCTTCAGCAGTTCCTTGTTGCCTTCAGGTACTACAAGATCATTTATTGCCTCTGCTTATTAGGTCAGGTTTAATGTCACACTCTCACCCTCTTTCATAGATACATGACTGAAATGGAAGAATATTCATTAACTTATAAGGTCATGAGCATCAGGTTAGAATTCCTGAAAAGTACAGTGATAAGAATGAAACAGTATGAGTTCAATACAAGATTAATTACACACATATACACACAGAGAAAGAAATAAATTACAATAAAAAATTTATTCCAGTCATACTGAAACAGCTGGTTTTTTTCATTTACTTTCTGGTAGCTTCATTAGCACATCTCTGTTATAAGTCAAATCACATAGTGTTACAATGAAAAGTTGGCCAGATAGATTCTTAATGTTTCATAAAATCAAATATCTCTGATATAGAACTTTTCACAAATGATGAATTTCATTTGACAGTCATCTCTCTCTATCACATGCTTAAAACTACAAAAACTCATTCAATAAATAAATGATGCCTTAATAAATAGAACCTGGCTGAACTAAGACTGCAGTTCACAGAGTGGTGCTGACTGAACATCACAAGTTCAAAATTTTGAACCTTTGCTTTCTGAGAACACCATCCTCCATAAAATTATTCTCCAACTATTATTAAAATTACCATCACAAGATTGGTGATGGGAAACTATCATTTAATATTTTGTTTTGTTTGGGGACCAAACCTTACAGTGCTGAGACCTTACTCCTGGCTCTGTGCTCAGGAGTGACCCCTGGTCATTCTCAGGGGACCACATGCAGTAGCGCAACTCAAATGAGGGTTGGCTGTGTGCAGAGCAAGTGCCTTAACCCCCACACTATTTTTCCTGCTCTGTTATTATTTTAAGAAACCAATAAAATAGAGTTTATAATGAAGTAGGTCAGCTCTGAATCTCCTTGCCAATGTTTGATATTACAGGTTTTTCTGAAGCAACAGTTTTATTTTTATACAAGTGTATATTTATTAGAGAAAAGTTAGTCATTCACACTAAATTCTCATGGTCCAGATTTAAATCAGAATAAATTATTGTGTTCCTCCCACCCCTGGTTGTCTGTGAGCAAGTTTGTAAGTGTGCGTGTAGCCACTTCCTCTGGGAGCCTTGTGTTCTCAAGGAGGCTTAGAATACATTCCCAAGTCTCTTGATTATGTCTTTGGAGTGCAATTTGGTGAAAGGTTAGAACTAGAGTTTCTGTTGTAACATTCATTTTGCATTTATTGAATTCCTACTACATGTTGGACAACTTAATTGGTTAAGCAAAATAATTAATTTGATGAATTCCAGAATTCTGGCAAAAGCAAACTCTAGATGACAAAGTGGCTTTGTTTGGAATCGCTTGCATTGCAGTGTATCTCATGTCATTCACTCAGAGTACCACAAGCTCTGCTGTTCCTCAATTCCTTTACACTATTTGCATTCATTCTTTCATCTCTCTCCTTCCCTTATTCTTTCCTTTCCTTTTGGTCTGTTACCTCCCTGCTATTATTCTACCTTTCCTCCTCCCCTCCTTCCCTCCCTCCCTCCAACCCTCACTCCTTTCCTCCTTCCCTTCCTTCCTTTCTTTTCTCTGCCTCCCTTATTATTTCTTCTCTTGGTAGTTACTTATCTTCATTATCAGGCTCTTAGATTACAACTATAAAAGGGTATTCTGTCAGGGAAAAATCATATACTAGTAGCACTGTCCTACCGTTGTTAATCGATTTGCTTGAGTGGGCCCACTAACATCTCCATTGTGAGACTTGTTACTGTGTTTGGCATATCGAATACGTTGCAGGTAGCTTGCCAGGCTTTGCCGTGCAGGTGAGATGCTCTCAGTAACTTGCCGGGCTCTCTGAGAGGGGCTTAGGAATCAAACTCAGGTCGGCCAAGTTGGCTGCATGCACGGCAAATGCCCTACCGCTGTGCTATTGCTCCAGCCCCATATACTAGTATAGCCCATAATAATAGTATTTTCTAGGTATAGATATACAGATAGAATCAGGTTTTTTTCTAGCTCTAATTGAGTGCTTCTTTTCTTTGAGATACAGACTTTTGGGGCCAGAGCAATAGTATGGGGGGAGGGACAATAATACAATTTGCCTTGCATGTGGCCGACTCAGGTTCGATCCCCGGCATCCCATATGGTCCCCAGCACTGCCAGGAGTAATTCCTGAGTGCAGAGCCAGGATTAACCCTTGAGTATCGCTGTGTGTGAGCCAAAAAGAAAAAAAGAGAGAGAGATGCAGACTTATAACATAAAAATAACATACAAGAAAGGCCAAATCTGGGTCAAAAGGAAAGTTAGTTGATAATTACGGTAGACCTTCAGAATGATTTTGTATATGTTGATGATGGACAAAATAAGGTAAGAATGGTCTGAGAATCTGAAAATCCCCAAAGATCTAAGTTCTAGTAGGGTTTTGTTAGAGGCAAAAATAAGCATGCAAGTGTACTTTTCTTAAGGGGTCTGTCTGGGCGTAGTACTGACTCTTATTTTGAGTTTCCAGGCATTAGATGTCAGGCCATCTGGTAAAAACAGAGAATTTAAGCTTTATAATCATAGTGAAAATCTTTTATAAGTCAGCTTTTTCAGCAGAAGAAAATAATCAACTAAAAATGTTTGGTTTAGAACTAAGCACACACTAAGATATCAAATATATCTTTGACATCTGAGTGTAGCACAGTAGTCGGGCAGTGTAGTACTGTCCTCCTGTTCATTGATTTGCTCGAGTGGGCATCAGTAACGTCTCCATTGTGAGACTTGTTGTTACTGTTTTTGGCATAGTGAGTACGCCACGGGGAGCTTGCCAGGCTCTGCCATGTGGGCAGGATACTCTTGGTAGTTTGCTGGGCTCTCAGAGAGGGACGGAGGAACCGAACCCAGGTTGGCTGTGTGCAAGGCAAACACCCTACCTGCTGTGCTATCACTTTAGCCTGAATTCTATCTGAATGTGTCTGACTATATATAGTCAAGTTGCAGCAGTATATTATATATCCATATAGATTACATGATATTTCTAGTAAGCCACTACCACTTCAAGAGAGAGCCTATGAATAAATAATGTCTTCTTTTTTAAAGACTATTTGTTAGACACTTAGAAGGTATGAGTGGTTCTAATCATTCTCTTAAAGGTGAAGGTAAAGGTAAAGGCCCTCCCATTGTTCATCGATTTGCTCGAGCGGGTCCAGTAACGTCTCCATTGGAGACTTTGTTGTTACTGTGTTTGGCATATTGCATACGTCACGGGGAGCTTGCCAGGCTCTGCCGTGCGGGCAAGATACTCTAGGTAGCTTGCCGGGTTCTCCGAGAGGGGCGGAGGAATCGAACTCGGGTGGGCCATGTTGGCTTCGTGCAAGGCAAACGCCCTACTGCTGTGCTATCACTCCAGCCCATATGAAATATACATAAATTTATTATATACTTGCTCTATAAAAATATTTTAATGGTCATGTTAAAACATTACAGTAAAAAACATTTCTATTATTTTTTAAAGACTATAGGGTTGTGGATGTAGCTAGCTGAAGAGTGACTGCCTTGCATACAAGGCCCATTTTCAGTCCTTAGCACAGCGAAAAATCAAAACCAAAACAAGTAAAAGAAACCACAGAGAGACTACATTAAAAAGGGAAATAGACACTGACACTCAGGGATAAATTACATGTAGTTATTATTCTTACCGGGCCCATGGATCCTTTAACCCTCGTGCAGCAAGCTTCTCCTGAACAATTTCTAATGGTGTCCCTTCTACTTTCCATTGTCTATAATCTGGAAGTTCCATTTTACCATGACCATGACCATGTCCATGTCCATTTTCATGTCCATGTCCATGTGCCATGTCTACAAAAAAAATAAAGGGAGAATATTTATATTTTCAAAAGGCAATATAAACACTCAAAAATTATGAGTTTAGAGATTTTATGAAGTATTTAATTACACAGTAAATACCCAAAATATTAAAAAGATGATTAGAAATCTCACAAATAAGAGGCAAGAGAAACTATCTACTATGTGGTTCCTTTTCTTCATAACTGTAACATTTTCTCTGCTAAAGTGCCAGATGCACTCCATCATTGCTCTTTACATGTACAAACATGCTTCATTTTACCGTACCTCATGTATTTTGCACTTTGGTTGTTTTCATTTGTTTGTTTATTATTATTATTATTCATTATTATTATTATTATTGCTTTTTGGGTCACACCAGGGATGCTCAGGGGTTATTCCTGGCTCTGCACTCAGGAATTACTCCTGGTGGTGCTTGAGGGACCACATGGGATGTAGGGAATCAAACCCAGGCAGGCTGCATGCAAGGCCAACACCATATCTGCTGTACACAGTGATCCGGCCCCAGCACCTTTGTAGTGGATTTTATACAAGATCCACCACTAGCAAATTATCACTTGGTTAACATTTTTAAAGCAATACAGGATTTTAAAATAAGATTATGTACACTTTTTTTTTCACATTTAAGTCTGCTACTGCACTTATATAGTTTTTATAGACCAAGGAGAAAACAATAAAGATTCACATGACTTGGAACTGCACCCATATTATCTCTGAGAAATGCCAGTAGTAACTCAGTTACTCCTAAAACAATTTTGAATTTAAATTATAATTACCTCCATTATACAGATAAAGACAATGAAACTCCAAGGTTAGAAATACAAATGATACTAGATTTTAAAGCTTGTAGCTTGATTTTATAGCCCTCACGCTGAACTTCTAAGCAATTCTGTTTCTTTCTTTTTAGTCCTTACTGTATCACTGTCCTCCCACTGTTCATCAATTTGCTCGAGCGGGCCCAGTAACATCTCCATCATGAGAGTTGTTGTTACTGTGTTTGGCATACCGAATACATCACAGGTAGCTTGCCAGGCCTCACATAGGTGTGTAATCCTGAGGCAGCTAGGAAAGTCCCGTAGCTCTTCCCAAGGGCATTCGGTAGTCCAGGGTCACTCCCCCTACCTGGGAAGGTGGACACCATAGGCGGACAAAGGAGGAAATAAGGCCCCAGGCTGGTTTCTGATCAGTTGCCATTTATTCCATTCTCCCCACACACCTGTTCCAGTCCCACTAAGCCCCTCATTCCAGTCTCCTCCAGTCTCTCCCACTCAATGCCCAGATCTCTCTCTCTTCTCTCACCAACTGCTCCCATTGGGGATAGCAGAATCAACATATCAAAGCCCTTCCTGATCACCAATCAGTCTCAAGGGCAGAAATATCACCTAGGGGTGTTTCTTGGCTCCTTAGTTCAATAATTTAATTAACATCTTAATTCTACTTCTTTTTTCCCCCATTTTTTATAATTTTATTTACTGGATCACCGTGAGAGCAGTTACAAAGCTTTCAGGCTTAAATCATATAATGAAACACCCTTACCTTCACCAGTGCCCATTCTCTACCCCCAAAAAACCCCAATATCACACCCCATATCACACCCTCCCCCTAACTTTAGGACAGATGATTTCCACATTACTCTCTCTCTACTTTGATTACATTCAATATTTTGACACCAGACCTACCATATTATTTGGGATTTTACCCCAACACTCAGATATGCTGAAAAGGCAGCAGTAGACAATTTATTTTCTATTGCTGGTTATGAAAAACATATGATGCCGCGTGGCTGCAGCAGTGGCCGTGCGATTTTGAAATTCCGAAATTTTAACAATTAAATCTGGAGGGATTTATGCCATACCTGCTGGGTTTTGAGATTTGTTCCTAAGTGTCTTGGATCATAGCTGTTAAGTAGCTTGATCAGGAGCCATAGAGGCTGTTTGTGGATGGCAAACTGGGATCTCGTTGGGACGGGGAGGAAAGGGCTGGCTCCACCCCCATCCTGTGAGCCCCTGAATGTCTGTCTTGTGACGGAGGGCCCAAACCTGACTGTCCAGTGGCCTCTGGAGGATGGCAGCTACTGAGCCACCTAGGGGGAGCAGGTGGAGGAACAACACCCCTCCCCCCCTAGAATGGCCTGGCGACAATAACCTACTGCGGGGTCTGGATGCATCTCTGCCAAAAGCCACTGGGTTCCGAGATTTGTTTCTGAGTCTCTGGGATGATGGCCGTTAAGCAGTTCAATCAGGAACCAGAGAGGCCATGCCTCCAATTATACAGCTGAGTGAGAGGTGGTTTGTGGGTCTGTCTCCCACATACCTAACTTTTGGCTGTTTACTTTCTTGGTAAACTTCGCCCCAAGTTTTGGGGTCTGGCCAAAGGCACAGGAGCAATTTTGGGTTATCTGGAAGTCTGAAGGCACCATCAGGCTGCTGATGCACTCACCTCACAGGTACAGATTGACCTGCTGGCGGCACCATACCCCCTTAATTCTACTTCTTAATATTAGTTATTTTGTATTGACACAGTAAGAGAAACATTAAGCTTGTAGGGTGGCTCTCCTGCGAACACCTCACCACACACTCTGACTACAGTGCTCAGGCCAGATTAATCTTTTCTAACCCTAGCAGGGTTCTAGTCTAGTTACTTTTTGGATCATGACAGAATTTGTCTATGACCATGCTCTTAACTTATAGTTAAGTATTATGGCACTTTGATCTGGCCCATTTTGAAGCTAGGGTAGCTCACAGCTTGCCCCAAATCTATTTAGTCTCTCGTCGGGACCCTGCTTTTGGAATGCTAGGAAGTAAGGGCGACTGAGGCTTAAATTGAGAGAACAGATGCCCACCAGTGAGTATCATTCTGAGTCAATTAACTCCCAAGTTACAAAAACACAGCATTAACTGTTTTCTTGTGTCTATACAAAAAGGACACTATTCTGAATTAACTATGCAAAGGACTTAAGGAGTAGAGAAAAGAAATATTTACAAGTTAACAGAGCCTGATTAGGAGATAAAGGTGATTGACCTGTTGGGGAAGCAGAGAACAAAGAGGTTACAAATAAACACAGAAGAATGGGAGCACTGTGATGAGAGTAACCTAATAAGCCTAAGCTCCTTGTGGCAAGGTAGAAAGGACAAACCAATGTCATCCTACACATAGGCACAGATATGCATATCAAAATTGCAGTACATACTATTTTGTTACTGTTTTTTCCTATATTAAGAATGCATTATTGGGTTTTAAAAAAAAACCTATCATGTGACCTGTTCTGCAAAAAGACAGAACATGTTGTACATTTTGTGGGTCAAGACATAAAACCAAAGGGCCAGAGACAAAGTACTGGAGGAAAGGCTCTTCTTGCCTTACATCATGTGGCCAACCCCAGTTCAAAGTCTCAGCACCATAAATGGTCTCCTGAGCATTACCAGGAATGATACTTAAGCAGAGACACAAGTAAACCCTGAGCACTGCTGGGTCGCTGCTTCCCCAATGTTCACAGAAAAGATGAGGGAAGTTGTACATAATCATAACTAATGAAGAACATTTAATGTTTGTATTTGTGGAGACAGTAACACTACTTTTGGTAGCTTTCATTCTTAAAAGAAAATGAAGAGAATCTAAAGATATTCTGTGGCTTTAAACTTCTGCTCTGCAAGTGTATGCCATGAGTCCAAATCCTGATGTCATCAGATGTGCATGAGTACATTCCTGGCAGTGTGTACCTTTGATCCTGCAACCCATCCTGGATATCACAAGCTACATGTACAAAGGCACTTACAAAGGGGTATAACATCCAGTGAGCACTGCAACTACAAAGACTGCAAAGCACATTGGTCAGGAAATGCAGCCTCTGATGAGTATGTGTGTGAGCATCACAGCTACCCTGGAGACCACAACAACCATAACTGGCGTGCTTCAACTGCAGAGTACAACTCCTGGTGAGCACACGTGCAAGCACTGCAATGAGGGAGCGCAAATCTCATTGCCCACTGCAACCTGACATGTGAGATCCAGAATATCAGTCTGGTGTGTTTGACCCTGGGGTCACAGCAATATTAACAACAAAGAAGGTAGTATGGGGATTAAAAATATTAATAGGGGCGAGAGCAATAGTACAGTGGGAAGGGCACTTGCCTTGTACGTGGTTGACCTGGGTTCAAACCCTAGCACCCTGAGCTCTCTAGGAGTGATTCCTGAGCTCAGAGCCCAGAGTAAGCCATGATCACTGCCAGGTGTGGCACAAAACCAAACAAAAATATTAATAATAATAATAATAATAATAATAAAAAGATGGCTCTAAGCATTTCTCTGAGGATCTTTGAAACCACCTGCTTCACTCCATGCCTCCGTTTCATCCAGTGTGGTGGCAACTACTCTGCTTGTTCACCTCCATATTTCCACCCCATTGTTTTCTGGGCACACCTGGAGATACTCAGTGGCTACTGCTAGCTCAATACTCAGTGGTCATTCCCAGTGGTGGTCAGGGAACCATGCAGTGCTGGAGATTAAACCCGGGCCTCCTATATGCAAAACATGCACTCCAGTCCACTGAACTATGGCCTAACAGTCCACTGAACTATGGCCTAAGCTGTATTTTAATGCCAGTTGCCTGCATACTTCTAACACATGCTCCTTTTGCAAGTTTTTACTCCATATATGTATTTCATGTGTATTTTCTCCTGCACTCCTGCATGTAAAACATGTATTTCAACCAACTGAGCTATTTATCTGATATCAAACAATGATATCTTGTTCCCCTAAAGAAATGTTTGAGATTCTACTTCCATACAGATCTGGCATCAAATTAAGAACTGTAATATCTTTTTATTTTTCTTTTTGGGTCACACCCGGCGATGCACAAGAGTTACTCCTGGTTCATGCACTCAGGAATTACTCCTGGTGGTGCTTGGGGGACCATACGGGATGCTGGGAATCGAACCCGGGTCAGCCTCGTGCAACGCAAATGCCTTACCCGTTGTGTTATCGCTCCAGCCCCAAGAACTGCAATATCTTGGCCAAATCATTTAATTTCTATGAACTTCAGTTTCTTCACATAATAGTAAGATTGTAAGAACTGGGTAAAACACATTGTTTTACCTCCCACTTTTACTCCCAAAAGTATGACAATGTGACTTAGAATAACCATTATGAATGACTGTTTAGCATATCCTAGAAAAACTGGATATCTGGATACCGTGTGACCTAGCAAATCTATCTTTTTCTTTTTTAAAATGAATCACTGTGAGATACAGTAACAGATTTACAAACTTTTGTGATTACACTTCAGTCATACAATGATCAAGTACCCATCCTTCCATTGGTGCCCACTATCCACCACCAATGTTTCCATTAACCCCCTGCCCCCTGCCTCTGTGGCAGGCACAGTCCCTTTCACTTTCTCTCTCCTTTGGGGTGTTATGGTTTAACAATTCTATTTCTATGTTCTACACACACTATCCAATATTAGTGGCCACTAACACTTTAAAACATGACTGGTTCAACTGGGAAAGTAAAAGTTTTATTTAGTTTTTTATTTAGATAGCACAGTGGTAGGGCGTTTGCCTTGCACGCAGCCAACATGGCCGACCCGAGTTCGATTCCTCCGCCCCTCT